>JANSTW010048791.1:0-23649 GCA_027564275.1 Diadocidia ferruginosa
ACTTTCCCATACAAAATTTCAAAAAAAGGTTCCAGACTGAGTCTATTCATGAGCAAGTGACGTATGTTGAAAATTCATTATAATATAAAAACAATTTTTTTAGTTCAAAAACTATACCATACATACAATTTTGAGATACACCGTTTCGCAAAATGATACGCTGCTATAAAAGTACAGATTTTACATTGCATCGCCTATAACCAAATTAAAAAAATGGTCATGTAAAATCGGTATGTTATTATATTGTTTTTATTTTGTATTTGTATCAGCTGATGCGAGCTGCATAAATTAACTGTTGTGTTTATCTCAAAGTTAATTAAAAATTAAATATTACCTAATAATGATGAAAATTAATAAGAATTAATTAGATAATTTGGATAATAAAATATGGTAAGCGAATATTTCGAATAATAATATAATATGGCCAAACTACACTTTTGCGCTTGTATGGTCCCAGCAGACCCTAACTGACCCTCTCTCCGTTGAAGGGCGCACTCCCAGACTTCAAAAATAACAACAACTTTTCGCGCTCTAGTAACAAAATGATGTAGAAAATTAAAACAAAGCAGAGCGTTCCGAGGACGGCAGCCCCTGATAAGCAAAAAATCTACAAAACTGTATTTTTTTATTTTCGACCCCTGTTACTATATAATGTTCCCTTCAAAAAGCGGAGACCTTTCCCGACTCCTAGCAGGAAAAATAAGAAAATTAACACAAAACATGGAGCGCTGGAGGGTAGATTCTGCAATATATGATAAGATTTAATAGCTGCCTCTCATTATTCCAGGACGTTCTTGATAAATTCAAGATAAATCATCGCACCAATTTGCGTGGCCTGAGGAAGTGTACAAGTTGTGGCAAATACAATGGAATGCGTGCGAAATGTTGCATGAACAAATTGTGCGAATTGTCCAAGCAAACGGGCCCTAAAGCGCGAAAAGATCGTCGTCGTCCACCGGTACCGCCCATGGCCGACCTAATTCAATTAGTTTCGAAAACGGACACCAAATTGTACAGCATCAGAATTCGCGACAAGAACACAGAACTACGAAATTTCGTTCAGATAACCGACAAGACCATTTCGTCCGATGAAGATGGCTGCATAATCAGTCGAAACGCCATTTGTTACGTTGACACCTGTAAATATGATTCGCATGATGTAAACATCAGTTGTAAGCACGTTAAACACGCCCTGGACAATAATGACAATCGAATGGCCACTGCATTACGCATTGATTTCTCCATATGGCATTCGATGTGCTTAAGTGCAGAGACAAAAGCCAGATTGTGGAATGCATACGAGGAAGCCGAACTGACCATACCGTTGGTTCAACGTATCAATAGGACAATGTTTGTTGTAAAATGTGAAACAACATCCGCTTTTCCGGCTGGTCGTTTGCATGTCTGTCTGAATGTCGAAGATGGTTTAAGGTAAATCAAAATTTTCAGTTAGATTTTTTTAAATCTCCTTTGTTCCGCGCAGTTACTCTTGTGCTTGTAAAAAAATCAAAATCCTCATGTCACCCAACAATAGTATAACGCTGGAAAATGACAAATGTGAACATTTGTATCTAACATTGGCCGCACTATTGAGCAACGAGCAGTTAAAAGTCGAATTTCGGCAACACATTTCTAGGTTCAGTGGCGACAATATGTTCAATTTGAGCGATGACAATTTGGATGATAATTTGTTGGTAACAGAGGTAAGTGTCTGTGCGAGTAAGTCTAGAACAAAGTCTAAAATTTATATTTTTTAGGATTTCATAAAATTCTCCGAAGACATTCTAAACGATTGTGGTGAATTGTCTCACAGCAACGACATGGACATAAATCTGAATGAGACAATGAATGAAATTAGCATAACAAATAATTCAACTGCCATATGCTTGCAACAGTCAAACGATCAAATAGAATCCATTAAACTGATACAGGTGCCGCCAATAAATGACATTGCCGAAGATGACTTGCAATCGTTAGACTTGGACAGCATTAAAATAATAAACGATCATCAAATGTCAACGGAATTGGAGAGTTTAGAGTTAATTGATTGTCAAATCGAACTAATGGATCAATTTAAGCTGACCGATCACATTGATTTGTGCAACAATGAAATAAACGAGCAGGACATTTTTGGCGATCAGATTATCTGTGACATTATGTCATTGTCTGGACCCAATTCTCCTGCAGCTGAACCAAATGCCACATCTATACTAGATACTATCATACCCATTGCGAATGAAACAAATGTAGCAGTTGCTACATTAGGACAGATTGAAAATAAAAAACGAAAAAAACCAATGAAAGACAAAAATAAAATTAAAAAACGAAAATCGTTGGACATAACGAACGATGATGACGACGACGACGACGACGATTGCCAACTGGAAGAAGATGAAACGTTTATTTGCTCTGATTTGGCTTTTAGCGGTTGGCTAAATTCAATTATTGAGCAAATTAACGCGTTAATGGATTACAATGAAACGGGACAACCCGAAAAGCTGCGCTTCTCGGTGTATCATGTAGGGTTATTGAAACATTTTGTTACTAGATTTTGTTTCACACAGGCTCTCGAACAAATTGTTTTTAATAGTTTATTTAGTTATAAAACATTTATGTTTCGTTGTTCGATTAGCCTGTTCCTATCAAAATTGTTATACATTCACGGTCGAATTTTTTTGTTTTTTTTTTTAAATTGTGTATACGTTTGGGTAATGGATTTATTAACCTCTTCAGTGGATATTTTATTACTATAAATAAAATAAATAATTTTACTTTTTTTTGACCGTTGATTTAAAATATGTAAATTTTTAAAAACAGGCTAATCGGTCTAATTCAAAGCAATGGACAATAATGTCTGTGTGCCCGTTTTACATAGTACGTGTGAAAAATTCAAAGCAATAAGCTAATAAATTAATGGATCGGTCTGGGCAAAGTGTACGTTTCTTCGCCCAAAACCTCAATTATTTTTTTAAATAAGTCATGGAGTAAACTCAACACTTAAACGTGTACGCTTTGCACTGGACGACCCATTAATTTATTTGAGTATAGTTTTACTTTGAAATAAACCGATTAGCCTGTTTTTAAAAATATTTACATACTAAATAAAATATTAAAAAAACAAAATTGGTCTCGAGCATGACGTCGAAATGAAAAACTAATATTTTATAAAAAAACGACCGCAAAATAAATCGATTTTTTATTTATTTCAGGGTTTCTTCAATAATTTACGAAGCCGATTTTCGGTTGGTGTTAAACGACGTCTGCCGACTAAATGCGAAACAATTCGCGATGGCAAATACAAAGGACTCAGACAGTTCACGTGGCACTTTTCAAATGCTAACTTACTAAAGCATATTTTTTCTACAGAAAACGTATGTAATTTATTTGAGGGGTGACCATTATTAAAAATTGTGCTTCACTATGATTTAAATTTTTAAAAAATATATTTTTTTAATTATTTCTTAAACGATTTTCATCATATAAATAATATAATTTTTAAATGATTAGTTATAAGTACTATATATAATTCAATAGTGGTTACCCCTTACGATCTATATGGTAGTTATTAATTCTTCAATACCGATATACTTTTCACTACAGATGTCAATTGAAATTTTTCGTACATTTCGAAGAAAATCAAATGGAACATTCAAGTATGTTGAATGTGCAGGCAGTGAAGTCGAAGAGTCAATTTCAAGAAATTCTGCAGATGATTCAAATTTTCGTAAAATTAAAGCCACTTCCTATCAGACATACTTGAGAGTAAAATCAAATAATTATTCCGTTATGGTAAGTGCAGAGGAGACGTATTTTGGGCTGGAAAAAATTAATAAAATTGTATTTTACTTTTAGAGTAAGACAAACTGTAAGCCGCTAGACGATCTATTTATTATCGAATGGATTCCGAATGTGTTGCCGAAAAGTAAGCACGGTGCGATGCAAATACAATTTCAATTTGGTCATAAGAAAAATAATAAAATGCTCAGGCCAAAGGATAGACTAAGCTGATGATGAACTGCTGCTGTGTTTATTTAAAATTTTATTTGTATAATTTATTATAAATTATTTAAAGCTGAGTCTTGCATGGAGACGTATACGTATAGGTTCAATTTCATGAATGAATTTCATTCATAAAACGTATACTTCTCCATGCAAGCCGTAGCTTAAGCTGTGATTATTTTATATAATAGACTTAAGTTTGATCATTATTGTTCAAAAGAGCTGATTTGTTATATTCGTCGAATAGTGGTACTGATTAGTTAACAGATAATTTTATATGGAAAAGAACATAGTCAAATTTAAGTTCATGATAGAACCTTTGAGCGAATAATTTATATTTAGCTAACGCAGGGAATCTATTTTCGAAACTCTTACGTCCCGCTATTTAATGTTGGAATGTATCTCATCACAAAGCAGGACCTGAAAATCCATTCGAGTGCACTAATTAGTTCCATTCCCTCTCTAATCATCATTGGGTAGACCATGTCGATTTATACAGATCCAAGCTCTGTATTGTCCACTAAATCTTTGTCTAACTTATTACCCTTCCCGCCATGATCCAGTCACGATGGCATGACTTGGCGAGTGTTCGGAGTTCTCCGGAGAAAATTTCCCACAATAAAGATTGAAGCTTCTGTCTGTACCCGTCCCAAACGGGTCAGTCAGCCCCGATAAAGAAATCGATGTAATTATATGATAAGATTAAGTTGGATGTCCTTTCTCTTGAAGGAAATCAATCGATTAAACATCAAACCCTAAATATACATATATAGTATATACGGCTCTTCTTAAGAAAGCGTCATCCCCTTCTACGTTGCAGAATTGATAGTCCATCGGTCTGTGTTAAGACCAGGCGATTTCGAATATCTATAGACTCCTCAAGATGGTATTGCCATCTCTCGGCATATCTAACATCACATCCTTGCCCTATTGCTACAAGATTGCATTCCTCCCACGACTTTATTTTAGCGACAGTTGCAACTAGCCCACGTTTGATTTTGAACGTCTTGACAGCGTATGTATAGACTGCCATTACGCAATATCGCCTCATAAAAACTTTGAGAAACTCCGGAAGCCTCAACTAACTACTTAGAGCATCTTAAGAATACGCTCCTTCTGATTGGAGTATTCTCAAACAAAAGTTTCGATTACGCAATTTATTTTTTGTGTTACAATTTCAAGTTCTATCAGGCTTAAAAAAGCATCCTTTACAAAAAATGTTGCCCCAACGCAAATCTCTAACAGACAAAAATTTCCAAAATATTTTTGTCTTTTTCAAATCTCGTTCCATATGTGCGGTGAATTTGTCTATATTCACCTCATCAAAGCAAAAATGCAGCGGCGATGGCTCGCTTAGTCGCACATAAAAAAATTCTTTTATGTTTACAAAAAGATTATTTTATTATTTTATAAAATTAATACGAATTTATAGAATTAAATTTTTCCTGTAATTAGTTAGAAATACGTTGCCGATACGCGCCAGTCGTGTATTTTAATTAGTGCGCGGGTGCGACATGGAGCGTCAATATGCTGTGGATTTGATTCGGGTTATCAGCAAGTCTTCTGATAAAAATGCAATTTACAAGGCGCTGGTAAAGTTGCGCTGGAATTTGGTCAAAGATAAGGAGGGTGTACAACAATTCTATGAACTGGACGGAATTCCGGCATTGGTGCGTCTAATCAGTAAGCCGTACGAAAAAATTTTGGATCTGTCATTGAGCATTCTGGGAAATTGTTGTACGGACAAGGAGTGTTGTAAGCAGGTTAGAAATTACAAAACTGCGGACTATTTGTTGCCGGAATTGCATTTTAATTTTAATTATTTTAGGCAATATCATTTGGAGTTGTGCCACCCATATTGACCATTCTGAAAAGTATTCCCAATCCTACGGTTCAATGTCGGGCCTGCCGTTTGATTGGCAATTTGGCACGTGAATCAAATGAAAGAATCTGTACTTTGGCCAAAGGCATTGGCATTGCAATAGCTGCAGTCTTGGACGATAATCAAGATGTGCAAACAATCAATATGGCAATTAGGGCCACACGGTTTGTTCAATATTGAATTTTAATTGCGATCTTTGATTTTATCGAAATTAACTATTTTAGATTGCTCTGGAACGAGATGCCTTTTTTTGAGGAATTCATTCGTTCCGATGGCATTAAGAAAATTATCCGAATTTTAGTTACCCATACGAAAATAGAAGAGAAAAACGACGTAAAATCGGTGGTCGAAATAAATGTAGAGGATTTGGAACGAGTTACCTTTATGGAAGAACACATTCAATTTATGGAATCGGTTAACAGTAAAGTCTTCGATCGAGAAATACTGAAAAAAACTAAACCGGTTGAGGATACATTTAAGATACCCGATACCAAGCCGGTTAATGAGCTTTTAGCAGAGATCCTAAGGTGTTTGCAAACCGTCACCAATACACAATCGTTGAGGGTCATTTATGATGTAAGAATATTGTATAATATTCGTCCTATTTTGAGTTCACCGATCATTCCCGAATTTTTTTTCGGAGAATTGTAGTTTCGGGGAACTGTCGTTTTGAAGAATTGTCGTTTCGGGGAACTGTCGTTTTGATGAATTGTCCTCTTTGATGAATTGTCGTTTCAAGGAATTTAATTTTCGGAGAATTGTACATTCAAGGAGCTGTCGTTTCTGGAAATTGGGCATTTTCAATTTTAGTTCACTGAAGCATAGCGCGTAATATCAAATATCAACGTAAATTGTTGTTGTTTTTTTAATTTAAGATATATTTGCTATTACAACGTATATAATATATATTATATATATATAATATTTCGCGGTACAAATGTCATTTGTCGCCACACCCCATCTAGACATTATCATCATGTACATAAGATACTAAGATTTTACATTGCAATAATTATAATAATTTTCCATAATGTTTGTAGAAACATTACGGAAACATCTGCTCTCAGAATGTTTAAATGTCTTTATAAAGTAAGAGTTAAGTAGCGGTTCTGCGGTTAGACGTTGACTTTTTCAAGAAAAAAAAAGAAAGAGATCGCGAATATACAAAAATGTTTACACTCGAATGAAACAAACCAAAGACCTGAAAGTCGCTAATCGCTATTGAGGGGCAAAAAGTCGTTCTTCCAAAAAAAGTCTGCCACTTAGACTTTTTGCTCTAAAGCTATCTCTTTCTTTTTTTCCTGATGAATTGTAAAAATTCAACATATTATAACTTTTACTTAAGACGTTGAATTTTTAGATTTCATCAGGAAAAAAAAAGAAAGAGATAGCTTTATAGTAAAAAGTCTTAAGTGCGAAGACTTTCGGAACGTTAACTTGTACAATAACTTCAATAGGGACCTGTTTTTGGAACGATAACTTTTTTTCTCCTCAATAGCGACTTGCAAGTCGTTGTTTTGTTTCATTCGAGTGTACACATTTTTGTATCTTATATTATTAATTTCTTTCATTTTTTTCTTGATTTATTGAACAAGTCACCTCCTTAACTCCTACTTTAGACGATGAATTTTTACATTTAATCAGAAAAAAAAGAAAGAGATGGCTTTATAACAAAAACTGTAAGTGCAAAGATTTTTTTTGGTAGGACGACTTTTTTAGATTTTCATATCTTATATTCTCTCTCTCTCTCTTCCTTTTTTTCTTGATGTCTGGAAAAAGTCAACGTCTAACAACTGCTTTATGTTACTTTTTTTTTATTTAAAATTAGTTCATACGTACGACGGTTTGCATTTTGCGCCCGCAAACGGTTGACAGAGGATAGAGGAATGAAAAATTATGTATATAAAGAAATATATTTACGAATGTCTTAGATGAAGTTATTTATAATAACATCGTATTTTTCTTTTTTTAAGACTTTCTTTAAGTCCTTAAGATTGCCTTCCATAAAACTACCAAGGCTTCCAACAGAATTCGATAGGACTTCCATTGGACGTCTTTAAGACTACCTCTCATAAGAATTTTAAAAGTCTCCTGAAAGAATACTATAAATCTTCTATAAAACTTTCTTACTTCTCCCCCTCACCAACCTAAATGTTAAACTAAATTTTTCTGAAATTTTTACCAAATTTTGATCCCTTCCCCAGTTGAAGGGGCGGGAGCGCTAACTGTTATAGTCGATTTGGGTGTCTGGCGGACTCCCCATTGGTGTAAGAATAAGCTGGGTCCTGGGACCCAAAAAAGTGTAAATTCTCCAAATTATTATAAATTCTCAGAACTTCTAAAATATTCTGCCTTAAATCAGGTGAATTTTCCATATTTTTTGAGAAATCTGAAAAATCATAAAATTAATATATTTGTCAATGAGAGAAAATAGACGAAATATCTGAATTTTTTTGAAAAATATAAATATTATTAAAAACCAATTTATTTTAGTTCTACGTTGACGAACACGGATGCAATTGTATTGTGTTTTTTGCAAGGCCAGACAGCCCGTTCCGTGCGCAAGCCTTAAAAATTCTATCGAATTTGTCGAGAAGTCAAAATTCCATTGAGTTCTTAAGCAGTGCCGATGCCATAACGGTGGCCTGTAATCTAATAACGTGCCAAGATTTGGGTAAGCGAGTTTTTATTGGTGGTTCTGTGTACTTTTGAGGTTTACGATTTTTCTTCTTCTCAGAAACGCCACTCACTGAATCAGAGGAGCGTCATTGTGTCGGAATAATTTGTTTTCTGGCCGGCGATGCATGCAATCGAGCCAAAATTCGTATGAGCGGTGCATTTAAACGAATTATGGAAATCGCTAAGCACACAAAATGTGATGTGGTTTTGTCAATGGTAACAATCGGGAAGTTCTCTTAACTATTTTTCTAAAACAATTTTCCTTTCAGATTTTAGTTGGACTAAAAAGTTTTAAATACGATAACATAAGCATTGATCTGATGATCA
This sequence comes from Diadocidia ferruginosa, assembly GCA_027564275.1. Lineage (NCBI taxonomy): Eukaryota > Metazoa > Arthropoda > Insecta > Diptera > Diadocidiidae > Diadocidia > Diadocidia ferruginosa. The sequence continues at coordinate 8,888 of JANSTW010048791.1, forward strand.
AAATTGGGTTGGTAACTGTTCTAGTCGAACGATTGGACATGAACACGAAAGATTTAACGGAAAATCATACGAGAAGGATGACAAAACGTACTGCCGCCGGTAAGGTGACCAGTGAAAATATAATCGATTTAACCGCAGCTGGTGACGACACAAATGATGCCTTTGAAACGATAGAACAACGACCCAAACGGATGAAAATTGAATATAGTCCGGCATCTTATCCGGTTAGTTTTTGTTGTTGTTGTAAAATTCTCTCACCCACAATCGACAATTTTTTTTATTTTGTCTGAAAAACTAAAGAGACGGATTTTTGTTACTGAACGAAGCCTACGTTTTAAGGATTTAATAAAATTCTTTAAAAAAAATTTAACGTTACGTATATTATTCGTTGCACATCTTCAGAAATAAAATCTGCTTTGGTTATACTAAAAATTTCAATTCCCAAGGACTCTTTATTAATGTTTAGGTTTTCCAGCTTAGCGGTCTTAATAGAAAAAAAAACAATCTATCGTCTGCTTAAATCATTTATTCACGTTTCGTCTGATAAGCATAGACATCATCAGATGTAGAATATAGAAAAGATTATATCCTTAAACCATATTATACAATTTTTCGGTCGATAAAAACCTAAACATTATTTAAGTCCTTCGGAATTACAATTTTTGTAACCAAAGCAGGTGCAACTAATAATAATAATAATCATTTATTTAGCTTAAAAAAGCATTTTGTTTAAATAATTTTATAGGAACACCAAAGTACATTACGCCTAAAAGCTTTAACAACCCTAAAACCGCTAAAATCTATTTATTGGTTTGTGTCTTTGCTGAAGTATTAGTTTTAGAAATAAGCTTTTTAAAGCTTTTGGGCGATATGTCTTGGGTTCGTTTATGTCGCATATCACTAAAATATAATTAATCATTTTTTAAATTTCAACAAATAGAAAGATTACTTTTCGCCAGCTGGTTCACCATCGGGCAGTAATTATAATTACTCATTTCCGAGTAGTCCGTGCAGTTCGTCCAGCCCATCGCCACGAAGTTTATCGCCTAAATATAATAAAGGTATAATATGAATTAGGAATTCACAATTATTGACATGACAATTTATCTGAGCGACATTTTATCTCAAAAAAATAACATTTATTGAGATAAAATGTCGCGAGATATTTTGATCGACATTTTTTGTCGGAATACCCGAATTAAGCCTAAATATTAAAAAACCCTAACTGTTGTAGAGAAACAAGATGAAAATTTAGATTCAGAATATTCACCAGTATGCAGTGACATTGAAGACACAAATGAAGAAGACGGTACTGCGGTCAATGAATTTAAATGTAATGTCGTAAATTTATCGGACGATAAAGGCGAGCAGATAGCCGATGCAGAGGACGTCGTTGTGGAAGATTCGGATCAAGAAGATGAAGATATTGTTGAGGGTAATTGTTTTTTTTAAATTATTACCCGTTAGACAATTATTGAGTTTTTTCCAAACTTTAGACAAAGATAAGACGTTATCGACATCTAACGAAAATCTTCCGGAAAAGTTACGAACTGTTCAATTGATTTTGGAAATTCTATGCAGCGTATCGTATCGCATAAAAAATGCATCCGATCTATGTACGCCAAGCACATTGGACACGCTGCTGACTGCTTGTCGAGTTGCATTCAAGCGAAAAACTCAATTGTCTCGATGGGACGACCAGGGAGCACCGCTTGTCCTGTCTCACATTGCAAGGTTTGCCTAAACTAAATATTTTATTTCAAATTGTAATCCATTTTCCAATGTCCATTTAGTGAAGTCGGTAATTTTTCTCAAATTATCAAGCAAAACTTCATCTTTAAACTGTACGATATGACGCAACCACATAACGATCATCAGGACTGTTCAACGTGTACCGATGTAATATTGAAATTTGCGATGACAATATGTTTTTTTAATTTAAACATTTTTCAGCTAAGTGACGTTGGAACGGGTCTTTTGGAAACGCTGAAAGGTTTAGGTGAGACTGGCTACGGTTATGGTGAGGTGGCTCATTTATTGCTGAAGGGCGAGAAGCAAATTCACAAACATGTGGCTGTTGTAACGACCTATATTTTTAGGTGGGTTAATTTTGTTATATCGTAGAATGAATAACACTACAAGGAACTATTCATAGGTAGTCTATGCTAGAAAATTGATAATGGCGAATTCTGATTTTAAATTTTCTTTAAAAAATATAATTCTCCTAAACAACAACCCGTATTGGTATCCCAACAAAATATCTCACAACATTTTATCTCAACGACATTTTATCTCACGACTTATTATCCCGCAACCATTTACCTCGGTCGATAATATGACATTTTATCTAAGGGCAATTTATCTCAACTATATTTTATCTCAACGGCAATTTATCTCAACGACCATTTGTCTCAACGAACATTTATCTCAACGACCATTTGTCTCAACTACTTTTTATCTCAACAACATTTTATCTCAGCAAAATTATATCTTAACGACCATTTATCTTAATTTTTAACAAAATATCTCGCGATAATTTATCTCGGTAATATTGCCTTAACGATAATTAATCTCAATATTTTTTAATATGGGGTTTCGAAGTTTGGGAGTGCTCCCTTTCGCAGGGAGGGGGCAGTTGGAAGCTGAACCGTAAGCGCTAGTGTGTAGATTCTCCCAAATTTGAAATTAAAACTTTTCCCCTAAAGTAATAAAGTTTATTTGCATTTTTTCAGTAATCCAAAACAGTTGCACCGGCTCTTGGTTGAATGTGGCGCATTGTACACAGTGATGGAAATAATTCTCACTAAAGACGATAGTCTCTGCAATGCAGCCGCATCCGGACTGACGTCTCTTTCGATACAGCTTCAAATAGCAGTTCCTAAATACGACGAAAAGAAAATCGATGAGAATTTACTATTCGATCGATCGCTAGATACTGCAGCTCAAAATTCGGACGATTTAATTGTAACATTTATTGTGGGCGACCGAAACGACACTACAACCGATAATAGAATTGAATTTGACTATGAACTGTTGATCGGTTGTAGTGACGTGTTCAGCTCAATGTTGAAAAGTGACTTTAAAGAGTCCAAAGATAGGGAAATCCATTTAAAAAATCAAACAGTAGATGGCGTTAAATATTTTTTAAATTCAATTCGGCAACGTGCCGACGCGAAACCGTTGCTAGTGGCCAATTCCGAAACGATCGGAGCCGTTCTCGAAACCTATGACATGTGCCAAATATACATGTTACCCGAATTAGAAGCAGATATATGGAACATGATTTTGTTTATGTTAAACGAGAAGACAGCTTTGAAAATTTTCGAATTTTCAATGACACACCATAAGCAAGATTTGTCTGAAATTGCCATAAATTATTATCTATGTGCAAACGTGGCCGGTGATGTAAAGGTGGCAATGTATCGAGAGGCAGACAATTCCGAGCATTTTAAGGAATGGAATCAAATGATGTTGGACACAATTGTCTATACGTGTCAGCATTTAATTTAAAATTATAGAGTTTACGTCTTAAGGTCACAACTGCCACATAATTCCTATATTTTACTATAATAGAACTCCTCCTCCTATAGGCGATGACTTAAAAACAAATTTACATGTAACCTTCTAAAATGTTCATGAAACTATATGAACAAAATTTCAGTAGCGCCATCTTTATAGAGCTCAAACAATTTAAATTTTAAAATTGCAATCTTGAACAATAGAAGCTCTATTCGCAACTGAAAATTCAATTAAATTTGTCCCCTAAATATAAATTCATTTGCATCCGAAATTTTGAAAATAAAATCACATAAAATTTCCACGGGAAAAGGAAGTCAACGGAGAAGAATCTTTTATAATCTCAGGTTAATTTTATAAGACAAAGATAATAGCCTTGTATTTAATATTACCATAGATATTAGAGATTTATAACTAGTGCAAGTTATAAATATCTTTGATATTAATATAAAAAAAATTCAGTAGCGACATCTTTGAAATTTTTATAGAAAAAAAGAATTTTGTATAGAAAACTATATAGGAGCTCGCTAAGATGTCCGAGTTGCTGACAACACTCCACCTTTGATATAGTCGTTAATGAAAACCATGGTATCAGATAGAAAAAAGGGTCCTTATGCTCCCTCGCTTTGGAGTAAAGGACACGATGATGATGCAGATGGCACTACTAAAAATTACCTCGACTAGATATTTAACCCTATGGAACGTGGCGATATTGTACATTGACACAATTATTTATTTTTTGAATATTGAAATGAATAACAAAGTTAAATAAAAAAATTAACAAAAATAAAAATTAAATATGAAAATTAAGTTCTACAAAAAATAGTTTTTAACCCTTATGTGCAATATATTGTGTACAACAAATAAAATTAGGCAAACAAATTTTTTTTTGGATGCAAAACATCTTTTTTTACTTAATTATAAATATTAAAAAAAAAAGTTCGATCAGAATTAATTCCCGTTCGAAAGGGTTAAGTACATTTTAAATTAATATTAAATTGTTTAAACTATGAAACAATAAAAATTTGTCTGACTTGCCACCAACCCCCGCCTGATAGTATTCTTATATTTTAAATAATATTATTGGCTTGATTATTATATAACAATTATTTTATATTTTAAGATTTAAAAAATGACCGCACCTGAGACCATTTTTAGTCTGGATCAATAATTATTGAAAAAAAAAAAACAAATATTTTTATGAAAATTATGGCATTATGCCGAATCAACCAAAAATTTAAGTTTAAATTTATATATGTAAGTGTTTTATTTGTTTTGTTTTTCTATACTACTATTAAATTTTTGAAGATGATTCAGACTGTTGCATCTGGACAGTGTTGATATTTACACTTGAATAAAGAAAATCATTGCCCAATAAAATAATATATTTGAATAAAAAAAAACATTATTTCTTTTATTTTTTCGTAAATTAAGGTCCATCAGGTCTTTTATTTGTCGTTTTTACTTAAAACTTCTCAACATAACGTTTCACGATCATTTTACCATTTCGAAAGTATTTTTAAAAGATGCGCACTATTTTTCCGCTTCAAATGACCCTACACACGAGCTGATACGACAACGGGAACATTTTTAAATTTCAAAAAAACTGATTTTGGTTAGACCTCCTGCTACCTTCTGCTTGCCTGTTACTTTTAGTAAAATTTGCTATAAAAAAATCTGAAAACATTTGTATGGCTTTTCGCAAAATTTTACATTTGTATGGCTTACTTGAAAAAAAAAATGCGAGGAGCTTCGCCGCGCAAAGCTCTTAAATTAAAGCTAAAAAATTATCCTGCATTAAGCTGGAAAGGGCGAAGCTCCTTGCAAAAAAATTTTCTGGGAAAACATACGAATGTTTTTCGAATTTTTGCTAGCAATTTTTTTATTAAAAGTAACAGGCAAGCAGAAGGTTGCAGGAGGTTAAACCGAAATCAGTTTTTTTGAAATTTAAAAATGTTCCCGTTGTCGTAGCAACTCGTGTGTAGGCTCATTTTAAGCGGAAAAATGGTGCGCATATTTTAAAAATACTTTTGGAATTATCGGGTGATCGTTAAAGATCTTTTTGATAAGTTTTCAATGAAAATGATAGTTGTAGATAATTTAAAAAATGTTCCCGTTGTCGTAGCAACGTGTGGTTATGCTCATTTTAAAGGGAAGATCACTCGACATATTTTAAAAATACTTTCGCAACGATCTAAAGATCCTCCAAGTATTTTCAGAGAACGTGCGTGAGCAAAACATACTGCAAAAAAAAAACACAACTCCTCATACAATTTTCTTTGTCATTTTATAATAAAATTTTTAATAATTAAAATATTTTAAGCTTAAAATAAAATAGTTTTGTTGGTTTTATATAATTTATAAAGGTAGTACGATTTTTCATAATGTTGTAATATATAATTTATGCAATTATTATATATTTTCAAATAATAAAATCGAAATTAAACAAATTATAAATATTTATATTAATAGTTTCTTGTTCATTATATTTTTTGTATAAATATAATTCTGCTTTATATATACCGCTGCAACGCAACGCATCATCAATTTGAATAATTTTCATTTTATTAATAATAATATTTCAACTATTACATTAGTTTTTCTTTTTTACTTTAGTAATAATAATAATAATAATAATATATGCTACACTATTTATAATAATTTACGACAATTTTCTTTTTTTTTTAACATCCGCGTGTCTATAATATTCTTCTGTTTGTTTTACATATATAATATATAAATCGCAGGAAAATCAGAATCAAAACAAAATAGTTCGAGGGCACCATAAAATTTGTATACAAAAAATGTGGTAAATCTGTTCATTTAATAAAATTACAAGAATATAGAATATTTAGGGACAAATTCTTCGTGGAATCTTCACGGAAAAATTCATCATGGAATCTTCGGAGAAAAATTCTTTATAGAATCTTCATTGAAAAATTCTTAATGGAATCTTCATAGCTTTTATCTCCATCGGTAAATCTTATAACTTTCTTTATTGTTAAATGTAATTGAAAAATTCTACATTCTCCATGGACAAATATATCATGGAATCTTCAAGGAGAAATTCTTCATTGAAAAAATCCACGAAGATATAGTAGTTGGTCCGTAAAGGTCATAATGGATTTATTCTTATCTTGATGGAATTTTCAGTAAAAAAAAGTAATGATTCTTCCTTGGAAATTTTTTTAATGGAATTTTCTTGATTTTTATCTCTATGGGAATTTCTTAGATTCTTCGAGGACTAATTCTTATAACTTTCTTTCTTAATTTTTATATCTAAATGGAAAATTTTTGAATAACATCTTTATTGAAAAATTCTTCATGGATTCTTTGTTGAAAAAAATCCACGAAAATATAGGAGTTCTTCGATAAAGATCATTATGGATTTAGTCTTATCTTGATGGAATATTCAGGGAAAAATTCTTCATGGAATCTTTAGGGAAAAAACCTTCATTGAAAAATTCTTTATGAAATCTTTAGATAAAAATTCTATCATGGATTCATGGATTTATTATCTTGATGGAATCTTCATGAAATCATCTGGGAAAAATTCTATTATTGATTTATGAATTTATTCTTATCTTGATAGAATCTTCATTGAACAATTCTTCATGAAATTTTAAGCGAAAAATAATCTCTTGGATTCATGGATTCATTCTTATCTTGATGGAATCTAGAATAATGTTTGATAGAATCTTGATTGAAAAATTAACCTTTATGGAATCTTCCGTGAAAAATTCTTCATGAAATCTTCATGGAATCTTCCGTGAAAAATTCTTCATGAAATCTTCAGGGAAAAATTCTATCATCGATTTATTCTTATCTTGATGCAGTTTTCAGAGAAAAATTCTTCATGGAATTTCAGAAAAAAAATCATGAAATCTTCATGGAAAAATTCAGGATGAAATCTTAATTGCATTTTTTATTGAAATATTCAGAAAAATTTCTCTAATTAATTCATGTATTTATTCTTATCTTGATGTCATCTTCAGTGAAAAATTCTTCATGGAATCTTCATAGAAAATTAATCATTGAATTTGCTGTAGAAAATTCTTTATAGAATTTTTATTGAAAAATTCTTCATGAAATCTTTAGAGAAAAATTCTCTCGTGAATTTATTCTAATCCTGATCGAATCTTTAGGGAAAAATTCTTTATTAATCTTGATGGAATTTTCAGCCAAAAATGCTTCATGGAAAAATTCATCATGGAATTTTCAAACAAAAATTCTTCATGGAATCTTCATTGAAAAAATTCTTTATGAAATCTTCAAGGAAAAATTCTCTTATGGAATCATCGATTTATTTTTATCTTTACGGAATCTTCCGGAAAAAATTCTTCATTGAATATTCAAGGACAATTAAAAAATTCTCATGGATTCATCGATTTAGTCTTATTTTTATGGAATCTTCAGGGAAAAATTCTTTATTAAATCTTCATTGAAAAACTCTTCATGGAATCTTCAGGGAAAAATTCTTCATGGAAAAATTCATAATGAAATTTTCAAGGAAAAATTCTTTATTAAATTGTCAGGAAAAAATTATCTCAGCGATTCATAAATTTATTCTTGTCTTGATGACATCTTCTGGAAAAATCTTTACAGATTTTTTTTCAGGAAAAAATTCTTCATGGAAAAATTCTTTAAAGAATCTTCATTGGAAAATCTTAATATGATATCATGGATAATTCTTATATCTTTAAGGATTAAATATTATAACTTCCTTATTCTTATTCTTATATCTAAATGGAAGAATTCTACATGAAATATAAATCGAAAAATTCATGATGCAATCTTTAATGTATCTCCCCTCAAAATTCGTAAAAATCTGGCAAAATAGATTTTGTTTTCATTATTACTTAAATTAATTAAAAATTAAAATTTAATTTATAATTCTATTTGCTAAACTTGCAAGAGAATTAAGAAGAAAATCATTTATGCAAGACATTAAATTCAAGTTTTTAAAATTTGATTGCTAAACGCACACTTTTAGCAAGTTTTCCGTAAAAAATATCAAATTAATCAATGCCCATTTTTTGTATACATAAAATATTGCATGCTTTTTTTTTGTATTTGTATAAATTTACATAATCTTAATTATGACTTTAATTATTTATTTAAATTCTATACATATTGTTGCTGTTGGTTTTTGTTAAATTTAAAATATTTCCTTTTTTAAACATTTTAGTGTTTCTTCTCATAAAATTTTTCTTTAAATATATTTCTACAATACAATTTTTTTGTTGTTAAATATTTTACTTTATTTAAATTTATACTCATTTTTCTGTCAATAGTTTTTTTTAATATATTTTTAATATTTCTTTTCTCTTTACAATCAATTTTCTTTTAAATATTTTTCTTTTTCATAATTTCATTGTTTCATTATTTTTATTATATAACATTTTCACTTTGGGATAAATTTATTCTGTATTGGGGAGTTATGCGGGTTGTGTGTGGTGAGGGGATTTTGTGTGTGAGTGGGTTTATAATTCAATTTTATTTAATCTGATTATAAAAGGAAAATATTTTGTGTAAACAATAAAATTCAATATTTTACAAAATTATATTAAAAAAATCAAATTAAAATAGTGCAATTATGTTGTTTCGATTTCATATTAACTATACATTATCATAATATATCTCAATATTTATATAAATAGCTTGTAAAATTGTTTTTGTTTCTTAACATTTATATTAATTATAATCATTTTTTTATATATAGTTTGCCTTTTTATATTTGTTTTTCTTCTTTTTCTTTATATTTTTTTTAAATTTAATTTCATATTATAATCACATTTATAGTAATTTTTTTTAATTTAATTTAATTTTATAGTAAGTTGTTGTTTAATATTTCTATGTACAAAAAATGACTTTGTTTTTTATCAGGATTTGAAAATTTATTATTACAAAAAAAAAAAGATTTTTGAGTCGAATGTACAAGGCGATTAAGTGTGTTCGCTACCGAAAATCTCTTTAACCTTTTAAAGAAACATTGCGGGCACATTGTGGGCACATGCCACATGTGTTTATAATAAAAAAAAAAAACAAACAGAATTGATAATATATGAGTGCTCTGATGCCAATTATTTTCTTAATAAGAATTCAATTAGTTTTTTTTAAAGAATTCGCTACCGAAAATCTCTTTTACGTTTGAGAGAAACATTAGCGAAACATTGCGGGCACATGTGTTTATAATTAAAAATATGCATTTTTTTTTGAAAATTAAACTATTTTCATACAATTTCATTGGTGTAAATATTTTTTTTAAATAAAAAAAAAAAACTCTTCACACTTAACCACCTCCCGAGCGACTCAAATTATAATTTAAATCAAATTAAAAATCATAAGTTTAATTTAAAAATAACCTTAACTTTCAAAATATTTTCTTATCGTTTTTTTTGTATGCATTTTTTGTTTAAATTTTTATAAAAAATTTATATATTTTTATTTATTACAATTAATTAGAATTAATTTTATTTATTTATATATTAGAAAACCAGTCTTTTTTAAAAAGTATATAGAGTGTAACTTTAATTGTTTTTTTTTTTGTTAAACCAATACGATTTTTTTCTTCAGAGAAATAATTTAAAATTAATAATTATTTTTAGTAATATCCAAATTATAAATTATTAATTGATAATTTTTGCAAATTAATTTATTTTTAAAAATAAAATAGTAAAAACTAAAAGTCCTAAAATTATAGTAATTTCACGCAATAATAAAAAGAAAGAAATAATTTAAAAAAATAAAAAAAAAATGTTTTGAAACTTTTGTTTTTAGCAACTAATTAAAAAAAAAAGTTTTTTTGCCCGATTGGATATTAGTTTAGGGTATGTGCAGATTAAAATTAGATTTGTGTGTTTTAATTCAGGGTATTTATATTATCGGATTCGGTGACAACGACGGAAAACTCGTCATCACCAAGATCGACGGCACCGCCGCCGCTGCCCGGCTGATCGACGCCATTTTGTAGTGCCGACAGCAGTGTGGTGCCGCCATTTGTTGTCGTTGTTTGTAAACAATTTGTATTTAAACTAGAACTAATGTTGCCATTACTGCAGATTTTACTGTACAGGTCTGGCGTAACCGTCGTTATGTCCTCCAGTTCCGTGTGGATTTCTGTACACTTTAGCAGTTGCAGGTCTGACGGTAAATATGATAATATTCTATAGATTTGTCTGAGATCTTCGTCCGAATTCCATACACCCGGTCGTTTATTATGGTACAATTTAGCGTATGTATAAATATTTGTTGTGCTATCGTATTCCATTTGCATTGCCTGTGACGTGATGACACAAAACATGCAAGCCTGTGAACCGCCATATCTATGGAGAGAAAAGACAATTAGAACAAAAAAAAAAACTAATACATCTGCTAATCATCTTACCTATCAACTACAACAACTGGCCCATTCCGGTACTCACTGCCACGCTTATGCACGTCAACGATAAAATCAAAAATACTTGTCGGATGACCCAGTTCGGGCCAACTGGGACAATGCAACATTCTAACGTTTAACTCATAGTCGTCCTGGATCGATTGCATCACAAAATCTCTACTAACATAATCACATTTGTTTATTTTCGACACAAACTTAACACGATAATAATCGCTTTCGATGGTCTTTGAATCGTCCGGCCAGAATTGTGGGAATAACTAAAAAAAATTTAAACAATTTAACGTCTAACTTTGTATAATTTTTATCTACAACAATTTCAGTAGCGACATCTTTGTGATGTTAAATCAAACATTGTGTATAAAAAACTCAATGTTTAAACTATACTCCAAAAGATGGCGCTACTGATTTTTGTTTTCAATTATTTCACATAGCATAAATTTATTCATTCTAATTACCATATCATCTAATGAGGAGAGCAGCACAATTGTTTGGGCATTGTGATCCCATACCATTTGCCAGAAATCCTTTATGGTTGTGTTTAGAGGATGTTGGGTGACAACAAAGTCTCGAAGACGACGAAAACCTGCAAACGGAAATTTTAATTTCGGATATTTGCGAGCTAACTATGTAAAATTGACGCTTACGGGCCCAAAGTATACGCCCTTCCAAAATTATTAAAACCTTTAAAACCTTTATAACATTTAACGCTCTCTTCCCCTTAAATATTAAAATTTAGACCGGTGTAAAATTTTGGTGAAAATTTCAGAAAAAATGTTTTTAGGGTTGGAAGGGGGTAGCGGGTGTTTGGTATCATTTAAAAAAACAAATGAGGAAAATTCAATACTGGTTATTACGGTGGGAGGGGCAAAAATCTGTTCAATCATTTGTGCATAGGGGTGTGCGGGGTTTAAGTAAAAATTTGGTGGGTGTCCATAAAAGCCCACATCTACTCACAAATGTATGAAAAAACAGATGTTTGCCCCTCCCTGTATACATAGGAGTGTTGTATTTGTCCCAAATGTTTTGTAATACCTTTTATTTGATACCATACTCCCAGGGTGAGAGAGCCTCAAACCTTCGCAAAAAACTAATTTTCTGAAATTGCCACCATACACTAAAGAAAGGGGGAGGGGGAGAAAGCGCCACATGTTAAAGGGTTTTTTGGGACAGTTAGGGGATAGGTCCGTAAGCTCAAATGTGTAGATTCTTTAAATTACCTTGTAACCATGACGCATTGATGTAATCACTACCCTCAACGCCAGGTTTCGGTGTCAGATGAACTCGACTGCCCTCTAGCGGTACCAACGAACAACGATTTTTCACCACATTTACCGCTTTAATGGCCGACGCCATGTGCACATCTTTAGCTTGAAATTGTGTTATTAATTTGAACTGATGACACAGCAGTTCACGGTCCTCTTTTATGTCCATAATTACGTCAGCCTTAATGTTTGTCTCGCCACTCGAAATGGCCTCCACTAGTGCGTCATGTATGAAGATGTATTGCTCCTCCGTTTGCACCAGGAAATTCCGTTGGGCTCGTATGTGACGCAAGAAGCCGAATATATTCACGACATTCTTGTGTTCGATTTGCTTAAGCATAGCGTCCAGCACAATGTAGGTACCGGTTCGGCCAACACCAGCACTACAATGCACCACAATCGGGCCGGCATCCCTCGGGTTTGCGTCCGCCGATTTCTTAACGAAATTCAACACGGGCAACGGATGATCGGGCGTTCCATGATCTGGCCAATTTGTATAGTGATATTGATAGACAATCTTCTCGATTGGTTGTTTTTTCTTTTTTAATTTTAAATGTTTTATTTGAAACGTTCGAACCGTATAGGTGGCCATCACGTCTTCCTGCAGAAATCTAACCTGAATGACGCCATACGTTTCGGTGCCCTCCTTTGGCCAGTACATATCACATTTGCGTCTACCACGCTCTACTAAATTTGTAATCATAACTATAATTGCTACTCGCTGCTCCCAAATCATACGCCAGAAACAGTCAAACGTTCCTGGTAACGGTCCTTGGGTGCCGATAAATGCCCGAGCCTTTTGATAACCGTCGATAAAATTAGCATTTATATAGTCTAATGTTTTCTTTTGTCCGGGCGTTGGCCGCAAATGAACCCGACTGTGATCATCTATAATAAAAAAACAGGATTGTATTTTTGAAACCATTTAGCTTAGGTCCACTTAGGTTCGACTAATCCAAGAGCAATGGATAGGTTTTTCAAATTTTAATTTTTGTTATTAAAAAAAATAGTGCTGGGCCTTCATGGGTTAATAAGATTTTAGTAAACTAAAAATCATAGATTTTTTTATTAACCCATTGAGGTCCAGCCGATTGAATAATCGATAAGCAATGGATAGGATTTTCAAATTATATTTTAATAAAAAAATGTGCTGGACTTTAATGGATTAATCAGAATTTTAATAAACGAAAAATTATTTTCAATAAAATTAGAGACAATGATCAAAGCTTAATTTAATTTTGAGATTAAATTTACGATCAAGCTGCAAACGTAATCCTCTGCGCACACTACAGCGTGGCGGTGCGGGCCGCATTTTAACATGTAAAATAACAAACGTTTTTGAAAAATCCGCCATATTGAATAAATACATTGCATGACGATGATATTAAAAAGAAAAGGCCCAAAAATCAAAAAATCTCTAGTGTTAACTAAACAAAAAGAATTTTGTAAGTATTCATTAAAACAAAGTAAAGTTATTCACTGTTTTGTGTTTTGTCGCCATCTTGAATTACAGTGTCATCTTCAATTTTCCAAAGACTATGTTTAATTGATGTTGACTTATTTTATTCTTATTTAAAAAATTAAAAAAAAATTTTCTCCATTGGCGCGAAGTCATTTTTTTGGACAAAATGAATCGTATAGTGTATACTATGAGACATGAGACGTTAAAGAAAACAGACTTTTCCATCGAATCACCGGAAGCTCATTTATGGACAAACTTCGCGTAAAAACTTACATGCAATTATATTTAAATAACGATTTTTCCCTTTATTGTCGGGATGCTGTGAATGTTCCGATTGATATTCCTCAATGATAGACTCATTTTGCAGTGCCTCGTACTCTTTGCTGTAGCCAATGTCACCGTCGGCATGTAGCTGTGCCACGTGTTTGGAAAACTCATGCACTGGTACGGCCGATCGAACTTCGCCGGCCACCTCAACCGGTGCCTCCCAATCGATTAGCAGCGACGTTGGTCCCTGGCACGGTGGATCGTCCAAGTAATAGTATGCTGCATGAAAACATTTTCTGTAAAAAAAATCAATATTTTTCAAGTTTTTCTGTACATTTTGATATGATTTTTGGCACAATTTTATAATGAAGCTCATGTTCTCGCATATATAAATATGCAAAGTGATTTTTTTGTTCATATACGACGGGTCATATGGTACTATACTATGATTTTTATTCGTTATATTTTGGCAACTTATATATACGATTTGCGAGAAAAAATGGTTGATAGCACTGCAGTTTGGAAAATTTTAAACGGGCTTTATGAAATTTGGGTTATATTAAATTTGTAAATTTGATAAAAAATATAAATTAATAAATAAATATAATAAATACTCACAATATATAAAGTTTATAATAAATGACATAAGTATATAATTTAATAATTATTACCCGGCAGTTATGAAATTATCATGTATAAAATACAATATGCATTTTAATTACAAACAAAAAATCCAAGTATATAATAAATATAATAAAATAATAAAATATAATCAATAAATGGAGTTCTCAGCCATACTGATGATGGGACGTAGGTCCCGAAACGAGTTTTAAGTGCTGAGATTACTTCATGGATT
>JANSTW010048792.1:0-12948 GCA_027564275.1 Diadocidia ferruginosa
TATAATTTATTTTAATTTATTTAAATTTATTTTAATTTATTTTAATTTATTTTATTTTATTTAAATTTATTTTAATTTATTAGATTATGTCAATCACTTTCTTATTTGACCATCAAACCTTATATTAATCAATTTGTTTCTTCTCAACTTGATAAAAATTGTCCCAAATTGTAACTAAATACACTTTCTACTACACAATAAATTACCCAAAACTCTAAAATATCTTTATTTCCAAAATAGAGTTACAACTTTACAACAAGAAAATAATTGTTCTGTATTTATAAACAAACCGCCTCAACTAACAAAGGGCTCAAAAAAAAAATATAACACAGAACAAAGGACCCCGAAAAAAATCAAATAAAAACGTCTTTACCGCAATAACGAACCAAAAAAAAAAATTATCCTCGTCGCCATTCATCACAATTTTGTATTATATGTGTAGAGCGTAGAGTATATAGAAAGGAATTTTGTATTTAATCTTAATAGGGCGCGGTGGTGGTGAGTATTACAAATCCCTTTTGCTATTTCTATTTTATAGGTTTGTCGAAGATATCGATATATTTTCATAAGACGAAACGCACAGATTTAAAATTATATTGTAAGAAGGTTGTTTAGAAAATACGGATTATCCCTATCGAGTAATAGAGACTGGTGTGTATAAAGCCTGGGTCCTTTTACTCGAACAATGCTTAAAGGACACGTAACAAAACATTCGTTTCTTTTATGTTTTTGCCGCTCGCGTACATTTTTAACAATATTTTGCCTTAAAAATTTATATTTGTGTTTAAAATTTTAATTTGATTTTTTCTTTGCTTCTGTTTGACAATGTAATTGTTTCATTTGAACAAGTTTTTTTTTTGCATACAAAAAATTGGCTTAATTTGTTCAATATGTTGCTTTGTTTTTGAAACGTGTTAACTAGACAATTCTAGAATATTTTGGTATAAACGACAGATATTGAGAGAAGATTTTAGTTTGATGATCTCTCTCAAATTTATATTTTCTTTGATAAAAGAAATATTTAAGAATAGACTTAATCGTTCTTTGCAAATTTTTTGATAAATTTTCTATCAGTTTAACAGATTCGCCTCAAAAATTCCCCTGACATTTGGCGAATTTCGTTTAAACTGTTTTCCATTTCAATCGTTTCCACGATTCATCGTAATTCAATAAAGATTTTGTTCTAATAAATTTGAATATTTTTTAGATGTTAAATACATTTTCTGTCCGTTTAACAGATTCGCCTTAAAATTCCCTTGACATTTGGCGAATTTAAAATATTTAAAGTAAATTAAATCTTGGATTTTCACAATTCTTCGCTCGTAATTCAAAAAGAAATTAATTTTCTTATTAAATTAGATTTTTGTCTTCTTAGATTTGTAATAAATTTTCAATCACTTTGACAAATTCGCCTTAAAATTCCCTTGACATCTGGCGAGTTTCGTAAAATATTAAATATAATTTCAGTTGTTTTTATCAAATTCGAATTATTGTTTTCAGATCTTTAATAAATTGTCTGTCCGTTTCTGTCACAATTCACTGAAAAAAGAAATGTTTTTTCTATACCTTTTTTTCAGTTTGACAGATTCGCCTTAAAATTCTCTTCACATTTAGCGAATTTAAAATATTAAAATTAAATTAACTCTTTGATTTTCACAATTCCTCGTAATTCACTAAGAAATTAACTTTTTTATCAAATTGCATTTTTGTCTTCTTAGGTTTGTAATAAATTTTCTGTCAGTTTGACAAATTCGCCTTAAAATTTCCGTAAGATTTGGCGAATTTCGTTAAAATTGTCAATGCAATTTCAGTCGGTTTCACGATTCGTCGTAATTCAATAAAGATTTTTTTTTAACAAATTTGAATATTTATTTCAGATTTTTAATAAATTGTCTGCCAATTTGACAGATTCGCCGTAAAATTCCCTTGACATTTGACGAGTTTTGTAAAATTTAAATGTAAAATTCCTTTGACATTTAGCGAATTTAAAATATTAGAAATAAATTTACTCCTTGGTTTGCACAATTCCTCGTAATTAACTAAGAAATTAATTTTTTTTTATCAAATTAGACTTCGTATTCTTAGATTTGTAGTAATTTTTCTGTAAGTTTAACAGATTCGCCGTAAAATTCCCTTGACATTTGACGAGTTTTGTAAAATATTAGATGTAATTTCAGTGGTCTTCACGTAATTCACTAAAGTTTTTTTTTAACAAATTTGAATATTTTTTTTAGATTTTTAATAAATTTTCTGTCAATTTGACAGATTCGCCGTAAAATTCCCTTGACATTTGGCGAATTTAAATGTTTTAAAGGTAAATTACAGTTTTTGTTTTTACAATTCATCGTAATTTACTAGGAAATTATTTTTCTTTTCTTTTTTTTTTAATTTTTGTTTCAATAAATTTTCTGTTAATTTAACAGATTCACCTTAAAATTTCCATAAGATTTGGTGAATTTCGTCATTGCGGTTTTCGCGATACGTCGTAATTCAGTATACAATTTTTTTTTATCAAGTTTGAAATTCACGATTCTTCGTGAAAAAAATTCATAATCCTACATAATTAGAATAATTCTTCTAAGATTTTTATCAAAATTGATAATTTTTATTAGATTTTAACAAATTTTCGATTAAAAAAAAGCTTCGCCTAAAAATTTCTGTGAAATTTGGCGAATTTCTATGGTAAATTTTACAGTCATTTTCGATATAGATTTTTACGATTCTTTGTAATTGGAATTATTTTTGTAGGATTTGACTAATTAAAAATCGTGAAAATTGTCGAATATTTCGTGGAAATCGTCAATGCAATTTGAGTGATTTTTATTAGAAATTTAATTTTTCATAAGTTTTTTACAAGATGGAAATTTTATTTAGATTTTGTAAATTTTAAAATAATTTAACAAATTTGTCTTAAAGTTTCCTTGAGATTTTTGGGCGAATTTCGTTAAAATTTCGTTAAAATTATGTAATTTTATTTTTCATAACATTTTTCATCATCATCATCGTGTCCTTTACTCCAAAGCGAGGGAGCATAGGGACCATTTTTACCCTTTATTCTATCTGATACCATGGTTTTACTAGATTGAAACTTTTTTTTGATTTTGTAAATTTTTAAATTATTTAATGAATTTCTCTTAAAATTTCCTTGAGATTTCAGGCGAATTTCGATAAAATTTCTTTACCATTTCGTAATTTTATTTATTTTTATCAAACTTGAATTGATTTCAATTATGAAATGTTTTGAAATTGAATCGAAAGTCAATAAAATTTTATAGACATTTAAAAATAAATTAACCAACAATATTTTTTTTGTATAACGGTGTTGGTAATTTTGCTCCAATGTGGCAGCGAAAGGGTTAACTATTAAGCATAAGCTTTTATTTTCGTTAAAAGCTATTGTAAAAGTAGATAAATATGAATGTCAATTAAAAGCTCGCTTTTCTCCTATAATATTATATTGAAACAATCAACGCTTTTAATAAAATGTACAAAAGCCTCAAACAATAGGTTGGAGCCCACACAATAAGCTCCAAAAAGCTTTCTTAAATTTATAAAAAAAATAACCCCAACAAAATGCATCCAACATCACTATACCAACACACATACAACAAAAAGCCAATTTATGAAAAATCCTTTTGTGCTGTAATAATGGCCGGTACAAAAGCTGATTGTCCAATCGCAGGGCTGAACACACCCCTTTACATGTAAAGTATTGCACATTTACATAGCGGCGACTGCAGCCGTGTAAGTTGTAAGGTAGCCGCCCCTTCAATTGTGTGCACATACATTCAGGCTATGACTGTGTATAGGCTCTAGGATTGTTGCTTGCTTTTTGATTTTATTCAGTTCTGTGTTGTGATGACAGCAGGTACTAATAGAAGTGAGATGTCGTTCACCCTTTGAGAAGCAAATATTTTTTTTTTCTAACAAA
Source organism: Diadocidia ferruginosa (assembly GCA_027564275.1). NCBI lineage: Eukaryota > Metazoa > Arthropoda > Insecta > Diptera > Diadocidiidae > Diadocidia > Diadocidia ferruginosa. The sequence continues at coordinate 3,932 of JANSTW010048792.1, forward strand.
AAAGTAAAAAATATTCGAGTTCTATATGTGAAATTTTTCAAAAACTTTGACGTTGTTCCGCGCCCGCGGTCGGTATAGGGTTAATATTTCATGTAGAGACATTTTTTTCCTGATTTTTCGCATACTATTTTCTAAATTTAATTAATTAGTATGAAAAATTTGAGAAAATTAATATTTTATCATTTTGTACGAGTAGACTAAAGATTAAAGTTTTTTTGAGATGAAAAATTTGTTTACAATTCGGTCTCCTTCCGACTTTTACGACCCCTTCGAGAGTTGACAAATTCGAGAGGTTTTTTAATTTTCCCGTCTCTTTGGATTATAAAAAATATTTTTTTTTTTAAATTAAAAACTTTAAGCTAGATTTTTGTGCAAAAATTAAATAATGTATGGGCAAAACCTACGTCACTACAGTCAAAAATAGGATGGATCGAAATTTTCGTCCACATTTGCACAGGTTTTTTGATGAGAAAAAATATTGTTTTCAGAAAATTATATTTTTGAAAAAATGTATATGCCAAAATGTTAATCTAAGAATTCTATGTTCTACACATGCAATTTTTGACCCTCTAACGTTTACTGCTTGGACGGTATAGGGTTAATAAGAATATTTCATATATAGAATTTTTTTCGAGTTTTAGCATACGATTTCATAAATTTAATTAATTAGTATGGAAAATTTTCGAAAATTTACAACTTATCATTTTGTATAAGTAGACGAAAAGCTAGAGATTTTTTGAATCAAAAAAGTTGTTGATATTTCGGTCTCTTTCGCCCTTTTACGACCCCTTCGAGGTTTATAAATTTCAGGAGGTTTTTGAATTTGCCCGTCTCTCTGGATTATGAAAAATTATAAAAAAATATTTTGTAAAATTTAAAACTAATTGCTTAATTTTTGTGCAAAATTTTAAGGATGTATATGCAAAAGTGACGTCACTACAGTCAAAAATAGGATGGATCAACATTTTCGTCGACTAATTGCACAGGGTTTTTGGAGCGAAAATATTTTTTTTCAGAAATTAATATTTTTGAAAAAAATTAAATGTTAAAGTGTTTGTCCAAGAATTCTATGTTCTACACATGCAATTTTTGACCCTCTAACGTTTACTGCTTGGCCGGTATAGGGTTAATAAGAATATATCATGTATAGAAATTTTTTCGAGTTTTTGCATACGATTTCATAAATTTAATTAATTAGTATGGACAATTTCCGAAAATTTACAACTTATCATTTTGTATAAGTAGATGCAAGAAATTTTTTGAGTCAAAAAAGTTTTTGATATTTCGGTCTCTTTCACCCTTTAACGACCCCTTCGAGGTTTATAAATTTCATTTATGAAAAGTTGGAAAATATATTTTTGCAAAGTTTCCAGTCATAATCTTGATTTTTAAGCAAAATTTCAAGTATGCATTGGCAAAACTGACGTCACAATATCCAAAAATAGGATAGAGCAAAATTTGGGTCCAATATATTTGCCCATAGGGTTTCTGAAGAATTTTTTTTCTCAAAACTTTATATTTTTCAAAATCTTTAAATGCAAAAGTGTTTATCCCAGAATTCTATGTTCTACACATGCAATTTTCGACCCTGTAGCTTTTACTGCTTGGCTGGTATGGGGTTAAGCAGAATATTTCATATAGAAATTTGGTTCCGGTTTTTCGCATGCATTTTTTTTTAAATTTAATTAATTATTATACAATTTTTTAGGAAATTTCCAACTTGTCATTTTTTGTTAGTAGACCAAAGCTTAGAGTTTTTTTAGAGTAAATAAAATTGAGACATTTCGGTCTCCTTTCACCTTCAACAACCCCTTCCATATTTGAAAATAGCTGAAAGTTTTTGAATTTTCCCATCACTTCTGGTTATGCAAATTTTAAAAATATTTATTTATAAAATTTCTGCATTGGCAAAACTGACGTCACAAAATTCAAAAATAAGGTAGAGCAAAATTTGCGTCCATTGCCTATAGGGTTTCTGGGTGAGAAATTTTTTTTTCCAAAAAATAATATTTTTTAAATCTTTAAATGCAAAAGGGTTTATCCCAGAATTTTATATTCTACACATGCAATTGTCGACCCTGAAGCTTTTACTTCTTGGCCCGTATGGGGTTAAGAAAAATATTTCATATAGGAAATTTGGTTAGGGTTTTTTGCATACAATTTTCTAAATTTAATTAATTATTATGAACATTTTTAGGAAATTTCCAATTTATAATTTTTTGTTTGTAGACCAAAGCTTAAATTTTTTTAGAGAAAATAAAATAAAGACATTTCGGTCTCCTTCCAACTTTTACAACCCCTTCGATGTTTGAAAATAGCTGGAGGTTTTTTTAATTTTCTCCTCACTTCTGATTATTAAAAATTAAAAAAAAAATTTGTTTATAAAATTTCTAGTTGTGAGGTTGATTTGTAAGCAAAATTCCAAGTATTTATTGGCAAAACTTACGTCACAATATATAAAAATAGGGTAGAGCAAAATTTTCGTCCACTATTTGCCTATAGGGTTTCTGGGTGAGAATTTTTTTTCCAGAAACTATTTTTTTTGAAAATCTTTAAATGCAAATGTGTTTATCCTAGAATTCTTTGTTCTACACATGCAATTTTCGATCCTGTAGCTTTTACTGCTTGGCCGGTATAGGGTTAAGAAGAACATTCCATATAGGAAATTTGGTGCCGGTTTTTCGCATACAATTTTCTAAATATAATTAATTATAATATATAACTCATAATTTTTTGTTAGTAGACTGAAGCTTACGTTTTTTTAGGGCAAAGATAATTTAGACATTTCAATCTCCTTCCACCTTTTACAACCCCTTCGATGTTTGAAAATAGCTGGAGATTTTTCAATTTTCCTCACGCTTCCAGGTTATGAAAAATTGAAAATAATCTTTTTTTTAATTTCAAAATTTCAAACATTCGCCTAAAAATGTCTTATTAGAACTATAAACAATAATTTGTATTTAAAAGAAACGGTCTTTCTAAAAAGAAATTTAAAATCGGGTTAAAAAATGGCGGAGTTAGTAAATCAACCAATTGGGGGATGTCCGAAAAATTTTATATAATTGTGTTTCGCTCAACAGACCTACAACCTATTTGCTATACGACACTTAAATTCAATTTGTTTGATTTTAAAGCACAGTGAATGAGACCCATATATAGGTACTCAGCCAGATGGAAGTCAGTGGCGTATTTCGCCTATATAGGCAAGTTGGCTGAACTGCACTAAAGCGAAGATGCTTCACATAGGACTTCAATGCCTCTATCCCGTAAAGGGTCCTTCCCCTACAAAAAAAATTATACTACGACTTTGAGAATGGAAAGGGGAGCAAATTAAAGAATTTTTGAGAGCCACAATTTTTATGCTAGAGGTTTTAGTCTCTTGTTTCCCCTTCAGTCCGTAGACAGGCAATTTTTTCTTTTAAGACATCATTTACTTCTCCTGGCACTGATGGGGGAAAACGATTAACTAAAACCATTATAATTAAAGTTGTAGCCCTTGTCAAGACCTTTGATTTTTATATTTCATTTTTTTTTATAAAAAAGTCTCTTGTTTCCCCTTCAGCTTGTGGACAGGCATTTTTTTCATTTAAGACATCATTTAATGGACTAAAATCATTGTAATTAAAGTTGAAGCCCTTGTATAGACCTTTGATTTTTATTTTTCATTTTTTTTATACAAAAGTTTAGTCTCTCTTATTTTGAAAGGAGGAGCGAGGGGGTGTTTCCTCTTAAGTTCACGCTACAAAAATTTTTATTTAACCTACCCTTCCATTCTGTAGAGGTTTGACATCAAAATATTGCATTTTAAAACTTTTGCATACAAACTTTAAACCCCTCCCCTGCCGAAAGGAGGATTACTCTTTACGAAATTTCGCTGCGCGGCAATTTTATCTTCACACTGGTATTATGATCTCTATTTCATTTTTGCGTTAGTTACACAAGCAATGAAAATATATATAATATTAAATAATTTTTCATAGAGGTTAGCTATACAGATGAGGAACATATTTGTAGCTCCTTCATCATCATCAGTGCAGCTCGCCACTGCAATATGCCTCAATATATGGCGCTCGCAGGTATATAACTTAAAGAAATATTTTAATTATGAATTCGCTTTAAAATAAAAGATAATATTTTAAACTCTTTTTAATGCGTTTTGTTTTATCTATAGCTATGGTGTGGTCGCGTCATACTAAAATATTTTCTCAAGTCAAATTTAACTCTTTTCACAATTTCAAATTAGCTCTGCTCAGCGTTACGCGCGCCACCATATAACACACAACCTACCTGCCTATACTTACTATTTACTATACCTCTGGGTCTTCTCCTCCGTATATATGTGCGATGATGGCCATAAAAGCGCGATACTTTTCCTATAACACAAAAGTAAGAAAAAAAATTATAAAAACCTTTTCACAATCAACAAATTCAGTTAGTTTTGATTGAAACACGGTGAGAATTCGATATCCAAAAAAAACGAAAAATGTTTCTTTAGTTTTTATCGTTTTTGTTTTTTTTCTTTAATATATTTAAAAAGCCGGTTCCGTTAAAAATTTTGTCGTATAGTAATTTTTCTTACTTGAGTTTTTTTTTCCTCTAAAAATAACGTGTGCATATTACGCGCGCAATTAACTATATGCGTCAGTGGTGCATCAGTAGTGCCATATGCAATTGTTGCAACTGCAACAGTTTTTTATGTGAAAAAAGTTGTTTTTAAATTTTTAGAAAAATTATCCGGCGAAAATGTTTCCGATATTTTTTAATAAATTAATTTGATCTTAAAATTAAAAACCGTTTCTAAACTGCTATGGGAATCATTAGATCAAATACTAGCAATAGTGAAGAAAATACATTTTTGAATAAGAAGAAAATCTCCTCGATTAGTAGGAAAAATCGGAAATTTCCAACAAAGAGTTTAACAATCGAACGTATTTTTTTGTCAATTTATTGTCTCTGCGTGTCAATTACAATGTGTAATTGTTTGACAAACTCTGGTAAATTTCAATCGCAATTGTATCGACAATTTTACGATGATTATCAAGACAACAATCTGTGGACCGAAACCGCAATTGATGCAAACCGATTACAAACACTCATTATCGAAGGATTAGGATTAACCGGATTACCAGATATGAATAAGGTAATACAATATGATAAAATTTACTCATCATAAGTTATTGCGACACTTCGCCACTGATTTTATACATAATAGAATAAACGGTATAGAAGTCCTGCGTGCATTTGCACAGAATTGATAAATTTTGTTTTTTATTTTTATTTAAATAAAAGAAATATAAAAAAATTTGTTAAATAAAAAAAATAAAACTGGTTTATAAACTGAATTAAAAAAAACGCATGGGAGCACCTTTTCCCTTTTGACCTAGATATGGACCCTAAATGCAATCTCAAAGTATAGATCCATTAAAATTTCGTACAGCATTTAGCCAAATCTGTGCACTGGTAAAGATCTTATTTTTCAACAATTTTTACAAATTTATTTGTAATTATTCTATGGTATGGGAGCACTCCATCCCCCACCTTTGACTCAGAGACGGCAAATTCAATCCCAGAGTAAAAAAACCATTAAAAAATTATCAAAAAAATGCGACAAAATCCGTTTACTGGGGAAAAACTTTCTCCGTATGCTCATATTTTTTCGCAATTTTTAACAATTAAGAAAATTGTATGGGAGCACCCCTTTCCCTTTGACCAATTTACCCCAAAAGCAATCCAAATCAATGGACCCGCTAAAAGATATGGAATTTTTGTGTTAATAGTAAAGACTATAGGAGCGAGGTGATTCAATCAAATTGGACGTCGAATTTTAAAAACGATCGAAAATCCAAGAACAAAAATATAATTTTTTGATAATAATTTTCGATCAATTTCAATCAGCTCGCAATTGAATACAAACTTAAATTAAAAGTGACAAGAATTTTACTCTTTTTAACTTTCGCCTGAGCCTTTAAAAATTTCATCTAATCGGTCAATTTTTTGGCCTGTTCTTACATTTGAAGTTTTTTTTTTACATTCACGGTCGAAAAAAAATTAATATTTTATTTGAGAGAATTTTAAAAGTTGGTCAATTTGTCCTAATAATAATTTTTTCAAAATTAAATTAAAACCAACAAAAATTTTTTTTAATTAATTTTTTTAATTTTGTCAAATTCTGGTTAAATGTCCTGTCAATTATTGTTTTTGACTGTGGTTATAGTTAAATTGTTTTAAATTTTTTTTTAAAAGTGACCAAATTATTTCATATTTTTAGACAAATTTCTGTCAGTTTTGGTAAAAAATTACCTAACTCGGGTCACATTTTGGCCAATTCCAGTAAATTTGTAACAGTTTTGGGTAAATTTTTGTAAATTTCTATCAGTTTTAGTGAAAGGACGCAATTGTGGTTACATTTTTGCTAAGTTCTTGTAAATTTCTGTCAGTTTTGGTTAAAAATTAGCGAGCTAGATCACATTTTGGCCAATTCCAATAATTTTGTGGCAGTTTTGGGTAAATTCTTGTTATTTTCTGTCAGTTTTGGTAAAAAGTTACCGAGCTGAGTCACATTTTGGCCGATTCCAATAAATGTTTGGCAGGTTTGCGTAAATTCTTGTAAATTTCTGTCAGTTTTATTGAAAAGTTACCGAGCTGGGTCACATTTTAACCAATTCCAGTAAATTTTTGACAGTTTTACGCAAATTCTCGTAAATTTCTATCAGTTTTAAAGAAAAGTGACCCAATTGTGATTACATTTTTGCCATTTTTTTTTTTATTTCTGTCAGTTTTGGTAAAAAGTTACCGCACTGGGGTTACATTTTGGTCACTTCCAATAAATTTGTGGAAGTTTTGCGTAAGTTCTTGTAAATTTCTGTCAATTTTAGAGAAAAGTGACACAATAGTGATTACATTTTTGACAAATTCCAGCAAATTTCTGTTAGTTTTGCTAAAAAGTGACCTAACTGGGTTACATAATTGCTAAAATATAGTAAATTTCTGTCAGTTTTGATCCAATTTATGATTTTTTTTAATTTGATAAAAAGTGACCCGATTTTGTTTGCAATATTGACAAATTTCAATCAGTTTTGGTCAAGAGTGACTGCATTGTGGTTACATTTTTGCCAAATTCCTGTAAATTTCATTCAATTTTGGATTACATTTTTGAGATTTGGTCAAAAAATGACCCAATTGTCATAACATTTTTGCCAACATCTTTTAAATTTCAATCAATTTTCATTAATTTTTTTTCGCACAAAAGTGACCGCACACTGGTTACATTCTTGCCAAATTCCAGCAAACTTTTGTCAGTTTTACTAAAAAGTGACCCGAGTTTGGTTACAAATATTGTTAAATAACAACAAATTTTTATTAGTTTTGGTCAAGAGTAACTCAATTAGGGTCACATTTTTTTATTAATTATTAATTTTTAAAAAATTCTTGTAAATCTTATTCAGTTTTGATCAAATTTCAGATTTTTCTCCATTTGACCGAAAAGTGACCAAATTGTGGTTAAAAAAATTACCAAATTCTTGTAAATTTCGGTCTATTTGGATCAAATTTTATGATTTTTTTCAATTTAGCTAAAATGTGACCCAATTGTTGGTTAAATTTTTGCTACATTTCAGTAAATTTCTGTCAGTTTTGGTAAAATTGACGTTTTTTTTTCAATTTGTCTAAAAAGTTACCCAATTTTGGTTACATTTTTGCCAAATTCTTGTAAATTTCAATCAGTTTTGCTTAAGAGTGACCAAAAAGTATGGTTATATTTTTATAAAATTTCGTCAAATTGGTGTCAGTTCAATCAGTTCAATAAGTTTTGACGATTTTTTTTTATCAAAACGGAAATTAAAAAATGTCACTGTGAGTGCCTGAAAGTTGGCCAGACCTTGTGTCTTATAGATTGCCCTGCTTAAAAATAGGCGCGCATTTCTGTACGCGCGCATCTTATAGAAAAATTGGAACAACCCGGTCGGTTGGTGCACGTGTCATATGCGCATACTTATTTATTTATTAGTTCAATGAGCGCGCGCATATCGATATTTGGGATCTTATCTCGGGCATTTGAATTATTATTCGTCTTACCTTTAGACCATCATCACAACATTAATATATTAATAACAAACAACAATAAATTAAATTATTATACAAACAAACAAGAATATTACAACAACAACAACACACGGGCCTTATCATAAATTTATAATTTCTGTTTATTTTTGAGAAACAAATTTGAAATATTTTGAGTGTTTTTTTTGTTGTTGTCTAAAAATAACATTTCGAAAAACTTATTTTTATCAATTTATATCAGAAAGAAATCATCGCTGTATATATAGGTCCGTTACTCCAAAGCAACGGAGCATAGGAACGGCATTTTAAGGGCCCTTGATATGCAGTCCGTTATAAATCTTTTACAATCTAGAAAATTTCACTCAATTGAGTGAAAAGGCTTAGTTAACGACGAGTGAAAATTTATTCACCTTTTTGACGAAATAACTCAATCAATAATTCGCTCAAATCGTTTGAGTGAAAAATGATTTAGTAGGAAATTTTTCTTTTTTATAGTTAAAAACTCACTGGTTCTTATAAATTGATTGAAATAAATCACTCAAATATTATGAAAAAAAAATCATAATATAAAATTGACTTAAATTATGAGAAAGTTGAGTTAATGTTAAAGTTAAGCAAGTTTGAAAATTTTGAGTGAAAAACTCAAAATAAAATAGAAATAAGACATATTTGTTTTTATTTCACTCAATTGAGTGATGTTGAGCTAAAAAAAGTTAGTCAACACCGAGTGAAAAATCATTCCTTTATATCTTATGAAAAAATTAAATCAATAATTCGCTCAAATCGTTTGAGTAAAAAATAATCTACTCAAAAATACTTCTTTTAGACTTAATTTATTAAATAAAAATCGGTTATTATTGAGCGAGTTTTTTTTTTAGTTTATATTACTTAAAAATTGTGAGTAAAAAAACTCAAAATAAAGAGAAATAAGACTCATTTGATTTTATTTCACTCAATTG
>JANSTW010048803.1:0-12947 GCA_027564275.1 Diadocidia ferruginosa
CACACGTTCTTTGCGAGTGTCCTGCCTTTTCTCGCACTAGGCAGAACATTTTCGGCAACCCTTCAATTCCAATTGAGGAGCTGCCGGAAATTAAAGTTAGCAAGATACTGACCTTTATCCAAAGGACCGGATGTCTGGCAACAGAGGGAGGGTACAATGGACAACTGATGTCTGAGTGCCGCGTTTGCATAAAAGGTGACCCTTTCCAAAAAAAATGCATTTAAATGAAATTTTGAAATTTTATCATTAAAAAAGACTATTGCTAAAGCTATTTTAAATTTGATTAATAAAATTTATATTTTTTGTCCTATTTGCTTTGTTGATTTTAATTTTAACAACTTTTATCTTCATCCTGTTATTATCGGTATACTGATAGCAGTTTAATATCTGAAGATTTTTTTTTAATTTCGTGCCCGAACAGCGATTTTAAGGATACAAAAATTTACATAGGATATAATTTCATCAACTTTTGGAAATAATATTTTCGAGCAAAGATTCAAGAATTTTTAATTTAGGCAAAAAAGGCAAATAAAAAACTAAAAAATAGGTAATAAAATAGGTAACATAAAAATAGCATATTTGAAACGAGAATTTTACGAATCAAATATATCCATATACAATTATACAAAACTTCATATAATGCTTTAATTAAAAATAGTTTTTTACCCTTAATTCCGGTCTCTATAGTTATCACCTTTCATTCGCAGGTTAAAAAGCGATTGCAGTGGCCCGGAAGTCACTTAAAGCCGTTATCCGCCTATATGATACCAAAAGATAGGGTTCATCATATGGTGTAAAAAGTAAAAACCCACCCACTAATTAGTTAATTAATTACTATATAAAACAATATACCGGTGCGAAATTCTGACAACATTCCATATTAAAAACGATTTGTCATGAAAGAACCTAGTAATGAGATTAAACAGTGATAATGGTTTAGCCCAAGACCCTAATCGGGTTGTAGTGGCAAATTATTATTATTATTAAATAATTAAACGTTTTGAAAACTAGTGTTATTAATTTTAAATAACTTAAATAAAATCATCTGATGAAAATCAAAATTCTAAAAAAATTTAAATAGTTTTTTTCTATTGTATTGTCATAAATATATAGGTAAATGGTGAACGAACTCCATCAGATGTATATAAAGATTTTCGCACATCGATATTGGAGATTTTGGGTGCTCAGGAGAATCAGGAAGCTTTGCTCAATGGAGTTGCAGGTATGGGAAAAGGAATAAATGAAATACCCGGCAGTATAGTTAGTGTAGAAACAGCACCTAGTCAACACAAGAATGTTACAGTGTCAGCGGCGGTGACTGCAGAAACACCTACCAATGCAGTGCTACGTGATGAATACCTTCTGCATCCAAACAATTTAATGGGACAAAATGTTGGTGGTAATGATTTAGAAAATTTTAAAAATATTCCACCTATTATTTTGGTAATCGGTGGTCCTGGCAGCAATAAGGCAACGTTGTGTCTGAAAGCTATAGGTCTAAATCCTGGATGGGGACATTTTAGGTACATAAATTTCTTCCTTTATAATGAGAAATGTAGTATTTTTTAAATGAATTTAATAGCATTGGACGTTTAGTACGTGCAATAGCAGAATCTGATCCAAAAGCAAATACAGAAAATCATCATATAAAAACGGCCATTTCGAACGGAGAAATGATACCGAAAATATCGGTTGATAAACTTCTAGAAAGTCAGTTACGACAATTGCATGATAAAAAAGGAATAATTATTGACGGTTATCCGAGGGACATGATACAAGTGAAGGATTTCGAAGACAAGGTTAACGCACAGTTCATTTTTTCTGTTTATATGTATTTATCATTTTCTAAATAAATTGTTTTCTCCTTGATTTTATTATTTGTTTTACATAATATAAAAATATAATTATTATATTAATTTTATTTATTTATTTTACGATAAAAATTTAGTACAATCAAAAACCACCGATAGTATTACTGGATTGTTCAAAACTTCAATTAGGTCGAGGTAGATTAGATGATACAGTTTCGTCGTTTCGTAGACGTTTAGAATTATTTCGAGAATTAACTTTGCCAATGCTTAAATCAATGGACACAGATGGACGTTTGACAATAGTAAGTGCTGCTATACATTATTTATAATTGCTTTTTATTTATTTATCATTATAAGTAGTATATAGTAGTCCAAGCAATAAGGCTTTAAAAGTTGCATTAGGTGCGGGATTTTTTTTTTAATCTGTTAGAGACCCAAAGACATTAAAATATCTAAACTTGTAACCTTTGAATATGGCTGCTTTAACCGCCATCTTGAAAAAATAGCACCGATTTCAAGTTTTTCTCTTTTATAATAAAAACGGTCCGTTATAGCCACTAAGTTTATATTGTAGTATTATAGGATATAAAATTTCTTGCTAAACATCGTTTTTTGTAACTTATATAGATTTTAAGATTTGGCAATTCACAAACATACAGACTTCACGATTTTTCGATTTTTTTCGTTCTTTTTTGAAATTATTTATTTTTCAAAAATTTTACGTAAAAAGTTGGTTTGGTGCTACAATATTATTCAGCTCACAATTTTTTATAATAAATTATATGTTTTGTCCAGCTGCTTCGGTAAAACCCAATTCTATTGTTTGCATTATACACTAGGTCAATTTGTGCTAATATTAGCATAGATATTTGTGTATGGTACCTATATACAAAGATAATAGTAACAAATCAACTGTTGGTTTTTTGGTTCCTTTTGGTCTCAGTATCTCCCAAAAAAAAGTCACAAAAGTTTGACCATAGGAAACCGTAAATCCTGTAAATTTACAAGTTTGTGAATTGCCATATCTTAAAATGCTTACAAGTTACAAAAAATTATATTCAGTTAAAATATTTACTTTTTTTTCGATCATGAGTGTCAACAAATTTAAAAATTTAGGAACAGGCTAATCGATCAACAAAAAGTGAATATGTTTGTAATATTGTGTGGCTCCAGCTATTCGCCGAAGCCTGTGGTTCTAGCATACGCAAGAACCTTCAAAAAAATTGATGTTTTTTACTCATACCGACAAGGCCTGCACTATTTCTAGGCTAACCTTTCGTCAGTGGAGTTGGATAACACCCTGTTGTCCATTAGCCTGTTCCTAAATTTTTAAAGATATTCAGTGAAGTTGTAGGAAATTTGATATCCTAAAATAACTATATATAATAAAAACTTAGTCGCTATAAAGTACCGTTTTTACGATAAAAGACCTAAACCCCGAAATTGGTGTCATTTTTCCAAGATGGCAGCCGAAGAAGTCATATTCACAAATTTGGATTTTTTAATGTGTATGGGTCCCTAATACATTAAAAAAAATTAATTCACGCACTTAATGGACATTTGACCCTTTTTTATGCCTTATTTCTTGGACTAAGTATATATAAATGGAAAATATTTTTACTGAAAATATAAAATAAACACGTACTTCTTTAAAGACATTTAAAAAAATCTCTGATTAATAAAATTTTAATTTATGAAGGAGAAAAAATATTACAACTTTGTAGGTTTAGAGATTATATAATAGGGTCGTTAACCCATATTTTTCTAATGATACCATATTGTTGTACATCACTCACACACCAAGAATATATAATTAAAAAAATTTTTTTTTTAAATAATACCGCAAAATCATTTAATAAAAAACAACGGACTAGATTCAAGGACAGTGTTGATTTTTTTTCCTGCCGGCATTTATACTCTGTTGTGAATATATAATATTTTATTAAAAAAATAAAATTACATACAAATTTTTTTGTTTTTGATTTTTTACATCGTTCACAATGATAAAATGTAGTAGACCAAGCATAAAATGGATCCGGGACATTTTCAAAAATTAAAATTTTTAAAATTTGAATAATTAAAATTCTGTCCGTTAAAATAAAAAGTGATACTTAAAGACTTTACTTCTTTTTGGGTTTTCTAACATATAAAATAGGAAAAAATGGATTTTTTTCTGTATTCCTTTTTGTTTTTGCATATTTTTTGTATGTAAAATAGTATATTAGAATTTTTTCGCTGCAAGTGTAAATTTAATTAAAATTATTTATAACGGAAATTTTTTTTACATTTTCGTCAAAAATTATAATATTTTTATCTAAATTACTGGTAAATTGAGCTCTCCGGTACAAGAGTTTTCCATGAGCTTAGTTGACAAAATAACAACATTTATAAAAATGTTTTACGCTTAACTCTGAGCTTTTCATTGTTAACTTAGTATACAAAAAATGCTAGAAGAAAAGTCTAATAGTTTAGAAGTTATTTGAGCTACCCCGTACCTTTGCTTTACTAGTGGGCACTCTTAAGGAATAAATATTAAAAAAAAAATTATCTTTAAGTTTTGGGTTTTTTGGTATAGGAAAATTAAACAAATTAAACCTTTGGAAGATAAATTGTTACTAATAGAAATTATGAAAAAGGTCCTTGCATAAACATTTTTGTTTAGATATCAGAGGAAAAACTCTCAAATTTAGGCTGTGGGGGTTGAGCTTTATTGTTAACTTACTATAAATGCTAGAAGAAAAGTAAGTCTAATCGTTTAGAAGTTATTTGAGTTACCCCGTACCTTTGCTTTACTAGTGGGCACTCTTAGCTAAAAAAATTAATTTAATAATAAATTTTATTGATTGATTTAATCTTTATTGTTAGTTGATTAAAAAAAATATGGATATGTTATGTTATGACATCAGAAACCAAATCTATGACATTTTTATAAGAGAAATTTTGATGATTATTAGTAGAAAATACCCCCTAAATAGAGGTAATTAAAACAACTTAATATATCTAGGGCCAGAAAAGAGATACTAAATCGGGGTTTTCTCTGTTGTACAGTAGAAAGATGGTTCTTAAAAAGTTGCCTATGGATAAAAACAAAAAAAAATCATTACCTTAGTCATTTTTGCGGTTAAAAGTGACCAATTTTAAAATATCAAAAATGCTGTAAAAACGTTTGTAAAATTATGAAGAAGTGGAAAACCGAGTAAAGCATCCAGTATTATGTAGCTGTGCATGTTCTCTATCAGTGTAAAAACCGTAAAGATTATATTATTCATCTGACCTCCATACGAAAAACAGTGGCAAGGGTTTATTATACCCCATCAGCTATTAGTGAGTTCTAAAACTTCATGAATATAATATACATTTTGACAGTTATTTTTTATCTTTTATTATTTTGATTTAAAATTTATATAAAATAATAAAATCATTAAATTAAAAAAAAAATTGTAATAATATTATCATAATAATAATAAATACTAAAAGAGAACATCCCGAGTGTTCCGTTAGGGAAAAAATATTATTTTAGCATCTGATCACAAACCAGCCTATTATTTGGTAAAATTACATCTTCCTATCATAAATATAAAAAAAATCGGCCCGAGAGCCCCCAGCATAACTGAGATGGGACCACTAAAAACTCTCCCTTACCAAAATTTGTCAAAATGGGTCTGCACGAAAAAAAGGCTAAATATACGTACATTAGTATTTCATTGATCACAATGAATGGTATATAGTCAGACATTTCAATACCTTAAATTTCATGGATTTTCTTTATTTTGACGTGTCATATCCATCTCATTCTCAAATAATCTGCCTCAGCAAAAAAAATATTCTAACGGATTTTTTGTTATTATTTTGTATATAATTTTCCTTCAAAATTAAAAAATCGAACACTCAAATACTCGATGGAAAATACACGGATAGCAGAGAACTCGAAAAAAGCTTCAAATTTTCGGCATTGGCAACCCTATACATAGCGACGATATACTGATTAGATGGAAAAAAAGATCCTGTAAAATATTCAAAAATTTAACAAGTTTTTGATAAAACTCTATATATGAAAATAAGAAAATTTCTAGAATATTCATGTACAATTTACAGTACAACCGAATGACATTTACTCCCATAGATTCCAATTACATTTTAAAATGTCTTCATATATGTACATATACATAACCACACATAATGTAAATAAAATACCAATTCTCAATATCGCAACTATATATACCGTATATTTGAATAAAAAAAAAACAATAAAATTTGTCCAAGATAAAATATATATAGACAACGTGACGTCACATTGTCCCAATATACAATTCAATTTATTATTATTCATATTATTATTTTTATGTCCCCCATTGAACAAACCACATCATCTCGTGTATATTATTATATTATATGAAGTCAATATACCCTGACAATTTTGTGGTATAAGAGGTTAAATATAAATATGTGCTCAAGTAAAAAATCTCAAGGAATAAGCTTTTAAATTAATCGGAGGATTGTGCTGGGCACATTTGCGTATACTCACAACCCGGTCGTCTCACATGCATAATAAAAGAGAATTTTTCCATTTTCTTGTAAAAGCTTTTTCTCGATTATATGTTTATTCTCTGATTTATGGCTTAGATGTGTTGGAAATGTTTTAGAAGAACAAAAAATGTGAAGCACATATCGCTCAAAATCGTATGGATATAACATTATTTATTATGTGAATTTTCTTTCCAATTTCTAACACCACCCACCCAACGCGGCGCGGCCACCCAAATCCATCCACTATCGACCGTGCATCGTCTGCTTATCTCTTAAACAACATTTTTTTTTCTGTACATTTTTGTGTATAGAAAAATTTAGTATATTTAGCACAAAAAAAACGTGAAATTGGGGGTAAGAGAATAAAAAAGAGCAATTGCGAGAACCATACATAAAAAAATGTATACGATTTTCACCAGAGAAAATACAAATTTTCGTATAAAATCGTATATTTTCCACACACAACGATTCAAAATGGATCGATAATATGAAATTGACTATTTTGCTGGCGATAATTTCTTTTAGAAAATTTATTCAGAAACAAATAATTAATAATTTTGCAAAACTTTTCAACTATTGAAGAATTTAGAGTTTACACAAATTTTCACATTCCAAACTCGATTAATTCAATTAATTTTCATCAAAAATGTCATCGTTATTGTAAAAAAAAAGTTCTTGCATTAATCTTCCTGTTTCTTTTTTTCTATGGTATTAAAAGAAAATTCACTTCTTCACTTTTCCCTGTACAATATTATTAAAGCTAATTTAAAACATAATTTTTTCTGACTATTAAAATTTCACTGAAACTTACACTTAGCTTGTCATATACGAAAAAGAAAATGTTCGTTCTTTTCACACACACAATTTTCGTTCCGGGAAAACAATATTTGCAATTAACACCAAATTTTATAACCTTTACTTGCCGTAAATTTGTTAATAAAGTTTAGTTTGGAGAAGTAAAATTCTTTTCACTGTGCTTTAAAAAACAGAATTAACCAAACTATTTTTTTAAGATATTGAAAAACAATAATTTTCCTTTTATAAAACAGAATTAGCGCAACATTAACAATTACTATATTGAACGGATTAGACAAAAACTGTTCACAATTATTTTGGAGAAAACATATACTTTTAGAGTCGAGGAGTTTTCTTTTTCGGTGTAGTTTTTCTTTTTTAACTTACAATTAATCTAATTTTGTTAAATAAAAAATATTTTCTTACAAAAAAATGCCAATTTTTAGTAAGTTTTCGTTTCAACTCCGCTCTCTGGCGGATTATTATGATGGAAAATATAATGTGTAGGAAAATTGCTAAGAAGGAAAATCTAGCGTTAAAACTTCGCGTTGGTGTCGTGTCGTCAACAATCGATTGTGCGATGTCGTGTTTTAGTATACATATATTTATGTGTAGTTTGGTACAACGTATTATATTGTTATATTTGTTCGCCGCGCATCGATGAAGTTTCGGTGTATATAAATATGAAGTTTTTGGTTCAGAGAGATGTTTTATTTGTGTCCTTTTTAGTATATATGAGTATATTATATTTATATTCGTATGTACGAGCGCAGAGTTGGATAAAAGGATGCAATATAATATGATTATGATGGAAAAAAGGTTGATGGACTTTCCTCAGATATATGGCATAGTACAATATTATGTTATATTGTTCATAGTTATGAACTTAATTTATCTAATTTATAATTTGTGGAAAATTGTATGTATTGTAGTTATATACGGGAAGTTGATTGACCATAAGTTTTCAAGAGTAAAGTATTTCTGTGCAGCTATATACTAAATTAATGTATTTACAATTTTAACAAGCATAGTATGGTATCTGTTTAAATTAGTTAGCTTATGAAGTTTATATAATTTAATTCAAGTAGAAATTTAATTAAATATTTAATTAGGCGAAATTAATCTTGCCTGGAATAAATCCAGGTATATGGAGTCAATTCTCTATGAATATGCTCTACAGGTTATTTACTGCCATATCTTTCTGAGGTTATAAAATAATCATTTTTTTTTTGCACTGGCTCAGAAGTCACTTAAAAAAGTTGTTGGTCGTCATATATGATACCAATTATCAACATATATAGGGTTCCTCATATAGTTTAATAACCCACCGCACTGATCACCAAAAATATGGCCATTGCGAGTTGCTGACAACACTCTATACCTTTGATATGGTCGTCAATGAAAATCATGGTATCAGATAGAAAAAGTATTAAAATGCTCCCTATATGCTCCCTTGCTCTGGAATAAAGGACACGGATGATGATAAGGTTTTTTCTTAAACCAAAATGTCTAGAATCAATATAGTGTCTTTGATTGGGCGATGAGATACCACAACCAGTTAAATTCAATGTACTCTCGGATACCGATTGGATGATCTATGATTCGCTGATGCAATTATCAAATATTCAGGACAATTTTGAATAAATATCAAAATCTGGTAAACAAAAATTCTCTGAATAGGTACATTACCACCGCATGTATTCGGATGAAGTAGATAGCTTTCCATATCTTGGAAGCTATAATAACAAGAGATAGTATTGCCGACGCGGATGAAACGAACCGAATTAAAAAGCACAGCAAGATTTTGGTAACATAGCCGTGACTCACTGCTCCATATTGGTTATTACAAGCTTTAATTTAGGTCAAAATAGAAAAATTGCCAAGACCATGTTTTTTTCTCATTTTATAATACCCGTCTGTGTGTCCGTCAGTCCGTCAGTTTGTCCGTCTGTTCGTCTACCTTTCTCGAATTTCTAGACAGTTGAACCAATTGTTGGGTTTGGCTACCATTTACTTAGCGTGAGTTTTTAGTGGTACCATTGTTTTGTATTGCATTTGGGGTCTCAAGGGCTAAGATGAAGGGGACGATTTTTTTTGTATGGAAAATATGAGCAAAGTGAGAAAGTTTTTTAGCAGTCGACGGATTTGTCCAAATTTTTTTTAATGGTTTTATCGTAGTTGGGGTCTCAAGGTCAAAGGAGGAAGGGACTTCCATAACATCTCCTTAAAAGGTTCAAAATTTGTTAAAAATGGTAAAGGAGGTTAAACCTTTGTTTAGCTTATATTATATTTTATTGGAATTTGAAAAATTAGGGGATGAAAAAAGAGTTAACAATTTGACGAAAATTAATAATTGATTTATTAGAGAACTTGTTTTTATTATAGCACTTGTTTTTACAATATAATTAAAATGTATAATTTTAGAACAATTTAGGACCTGAAAGGTTGGAGTAGTGGGTAACGTCACGGCTCCGCAATCAAGAGGTTGTGGGTTCGATGCTCGGTAGGGTCAAAAATTTTTCACATCTTGGTTATCACCTTTCATTCGCAGGTGTTTATTAAAAAGCGTTTGCAGTCACTTAAAGTCGTTGTCCGCCTATATGATACCAACTGATAAGTTTCCTCATATAGTATAAAAACCCGCCCCACTGATCACCAAAAAATATGGCTAGTGCGAGTTGCTGATAGAAATAAGTGTAAAAATGGTCCCTATGCTCCCTCGCTTTGGAGTAAAGGACAAGATGATGATGAAGGTTGGAGGTGATAGTATATGTGTACCATCCCTCCGCTATTTCAACCGTCTTTCGCACCTTTTATAAAAAAGCATTTTTCATAAATTTTTGTCTCCCTTCCGAAAGGAGTCGAGTTCGTCGCAACATATTTTGTTTTTTGAAAGAGCTTGAAGTAAAACAGACTATTGTTGCTCTCATGCGTGTTTCAGCCAGAGTTTTTATATCATTTTAATTCATCAATAATGGTGTACCTCATCATCGTGGTCTTTAGTATTGTAATTACCATATTTTTATTTGAATTCAAAACCGAACAATGCAACAACAACCAAATTGCCTGTATATCCGTCTGTCGAGAATATCGGATTTCGTGCACAAAGAAAAAGAAAGTACTAGAAAAGATAATGCTTGAAATTTTGTTATAGTGATGGTTTTTTTGAGTTCTCATTGTTTGATATTGAATTTCCAGAATTTGGATTTCCCGGAACAGGTAAGTAGCCCCCATACAAAAAATCAAAATAAATGAGAATAAAATAAAGAACATGACGATATAGAAACTTGTATGGATGAGATACGATCTTGAAATTTTGTAGAGATTGATTCTTTTTGTTTGGTATTGAATATCAAGAATTTTTCTTCCCAGAAACTGGTATAGCTTCTAAATGGATCTATATATATATATATATATATATATATATATCAGTGCCGAAGCGTGAGATTTAAGGTATGGGAAGCAATAGTCAACATTATTGTATACAGTATACTGTAGACTCAATACATCTTCAATACAAATTATTTCCCTAATGTAATGTGTATTCTAATAGCTATAGATTGCAAAATAAAATCGAAAAAATTCAACACATTTAAATATTTCTGTATAGAACTCACACCATTGTTACTTCCAAAAACTATCGTTTCAAGGTTTTAACGTTTCAATGTACACTCATTAGATTACGACTTAAAGAAAAAATATTGTATGAGAAGAACTTATTTGTCTCTTTGCTTCCAATCTTTTATACAATTTTAATACAAGCTAAAATTTCTCATGAAAATTAACAGAATACATTGGTAAAGAGTCATAAATGATTGGAAGCAAATAGACCGATAAGTATACATAGTTTGATTTTTGAATAATCCAAGTGGTTGTATATCGATCGTTAGTGTATGTGTTAGGTTTTTTTTAAAGCTATGGGAAGCAATGCTTTCCTTGCTTCTATGGAATATTCGGCACTGATATATATATATAAATCAAACCTATTCAGGGGGCCCCCAATTTTGGATTTGAAGACCATAATACGCCACTGTTTATAGTTTAAAATTTTCTTTCCGGCTGTATAAGAGATTATACCAAAAACATGCTTTTTTTACAATTTATGTATAAAATTATAAAAATTAAATTCGTTGTTTCTAATTCGATTCACTCCGACTCTGATCGAAAGCTTGAAGCTTGAATTTTCAGCAAATGTGTATAATATATAATAATATATAGTATAAGAAAATTTATAAAAAAAAATATTATGAACATACAAGACTATAAAATAATATTATATATAGGTACTAAATACTTATGTATAACAAAGTATAAATACATTCGCATATTATATCTCTGGATGGCTGGTAGGAGAGCAAAACTGATTTTTTTCTGTGTTATCAAAGCTATATAATATTTTCTTTTTATCTTATACATCATACTATATAGTTTTTCCTTTTTATATTTTGAAAAAAATATACAATTGTTTTTTTCTATACTTTTCTATTCTTTTAAATGGAAAAAATCTATTGTTATGTAAGAATTTATATGATATATGAAGATATTTACTATATATATTTTATATGCAAATAAATAACTTAGATATATACAGTATATATAATATATTCAATCAATATAAATAATATATAGCGATATAAGCGCTTTATATATGAGAGTTATGTAAACAATGTATAGAAAATTGTATAGTGCAAAATTATCATCAGATACCATCATCACATTGTTGTGTTTTGTTGTTTGAATTTTCTTTATATATGAAAAATTGTCTGTTTTCTTTTTCAATTTTCTCATTTTACAATTTTCCTGCATTTCTTCTTACATAAGAATGATTTTTCGTCTGTGCTATATATACGTTTTTATATAATATATAGAAATATGTCTGTCTATCATCGCATGGTAAATAAATTTAATGCGAATGATTGGTGCGATGCACATTCAATAAAGTGATGATGTGATCATAATAATGCAGGGTCTTTTCTATTTCGATTGTGTATTTTTTAGACATTTTAACACGTATTTTATTTTATTTATTTTTGAAAAAAAAATTCTGGTTTTCTATATCGGGTGACCTGAATAAAATAAAAAATTCAGTTTTGTTCCAGGTTGAAGTTTGTCCCAGAATATTGTATATAGAAGTTATTTAGAAGACGCACAGCAAAAGTGTGACAAGAATTTAAAATATGAGAAAAAAGTTTTATTAATGAATATTGTACGTTTTTACATTAGTCTATACCTATATGCTCGATATTTTCTACCTTTTTTTATAAAATAATATTAAATTTCGACCGCCACATTTCTTTCTCTTATAAGTTATAGGTAGTTATCCGTATGAGCCTATGTAATACAGAGAGGCGACGCGCGAATTTGTTGGAATAGGAAGCGCTTGGTGCTGATGTTAAATAAAATTATAGTTATTTTCCATTATTAAAATTTTTTTTAATTATATTCTATATTTTAGGACCAAAAAATATTTTTAAAACCGACAATTGTTACAAACACAATTCATCTATTTTTATAATGTACAAGTATCAATAGAAAAATTCAAGATTAAAGGATTTGATCCTAATTTTTCCAGCTTAGCGGTCTTAATTTAAATAAAAAACAGTCTTTCGTTTGCTTAAATCGTTTATTGACGTTTCGTCTAGTATATAAACATCATCAGATCTGGAATAATTACAAAAACGTTATAAAACATATATATGCACTCTAAGAGGTTGTATACTTACAATTTATACAAATAAAGCTTAACTAAACATTTGAAAAATAATTATTATCACAGGGGCGGTCAGAAGGACCTATGAATAAAAATAAAAATAA
>JANSTW010048814.1:0-12946 GCA_027564275.1 Diadocidia ferruginosa
TGGTGAACTTTTCTCCCTCACTAACCGCAGTTACATTTGCATAGTGTGTTTCATGTTTTTTGCAGAAACTAAATGTTACCGTAATGAAAATCTACCTTGAAGCAACTTTTGTTAGTTTAAAAATAAGAAAAAAAATGAATTTCGTGTTTATAGTTTATACAGCATCGTTTTTTGCAAAAAAAAAATACTGTTGAATCTAAGGTTTGGCTTGATAAACATTATTTGGGCTCTGCACCAGGATAATCAACTATTTAGAAGTGATGTTCTAAGTTTAAACAATGCGAAATGAGCACCGAGGACCAACCACACAGTGGACGCCCCAAAGAGACTGTTACCGACGAAAATATAAGAAATCCCACAAAATAATTTTGGATAACCGCAAAATGAAGTTGATCTAGATAGCTGAGAGCCTAAAGATATCCAAGGAAAGGGTTGGACGTATCGGTAATGAATCTTTGAGTATGCGAAAGCTGCCTTTAAAGAGGTTGCCGCGCGAGCTCAGAATTGACAAAAACAACAACGAATTGATGATTATGAGCAGTGTTTGAAGCTGTTCCACCGTAATAAACCCGAATTTTTGGTTCGATATGTAACAATGGACGAAATATATTTCCATTATTTTCTCTCGGAATCAGCCGCAAAAAAGTGTCTTTGCTCCTATACTGACAAGAGTTGCACTATTTCCAGGCTAATTCGTCATCAGTGGAGATGGATAACACACTCCAGATAGAGAGTTTTATCCATCTCTACGGGTTTGCCTAGAAGTAGGGCAACTCTTGTCGGTATAGGAGTAAAGACACTTTTTTAAAATGGTTCTGGTGAAAGCTAAAACCACAGGCTCAAGCGAAAGCTAGAGCCTATTATATTACAAAAAGTATTCACTTTTCGTTGACAGAATAGCCTGTTCCTATAAATTTCAAATTTGTATGTTTTAACCTTTGATCGAGACACCTCGAATACAATCGCAGAGTATGGGGCTACTTATAACCGTTGATTTAGTATATACATATATATATATATATACTAAATCAATGTTATAACTTATCCTTACCCAAAAAGTCGTATATTCTTTTATGGGGAGATGATTTTCTATAGAATGAAACGCTCTCCTGAACTAACGACTAAATATCGAAAGAATTGCAATATTTTCTCGACCGATTGTATGAAACTGTTTCAATTATTTTTATTGAGCCTGCGGTCCTTTTTAATTTTATTAAAAACACAGTATTTTTATTTCCAATAAAACTTCTTTATTTTATTAATGATTTAACGTTTCGTCCAGTATTATGGACATCATGTCCAGTATTATGGACATCATACAAATTGTATTTTTTTTCCATTAGCGCATACATAAGTTTTATAACGTTTTGAAATATTCTAGAGTATTTCCGATGATTTTACCGCAGGGTCAATAAAAATAATTGAAAAAATCGAAAGAATTATTATTCAAAGAAAACAAAAGACTTGAAGTGACGAACCTTAAAAATGATTGCAGTGAAGCCTTTGAAAAATAAATAAAATTGTTTAAAATAAATTACACAGGTTAACAGACTTATTTTTAGGGTAACTTGGGGCCACTGAGTTTGAAAATAGCAAACAATTTTATCCAGGCAGCTCTAGTTTTCCATAATATATTGCCAATATTATTATTTTTGGTTTTTTTAAACATCTTTTTCTTTTCTATATTAAAAATATATAAGACCCTAAAACAAACATATATCACGAAAAAGCGCGGACAAAATTATTAACACCACTGAAAAAATAAGTTTTTTTTAAATATACTTTTTTTAAATTTAAAATGTCGTAAAATTTGAATTTCCAACCCCGCTACGCAAGATTCGACAAATATTCGACAAAATATTCGACAGTTACTGTAGGAGCTTTGGAGGAGCCAACATGTATGCCATTACGTTTTTTATATGAAGATTGTAGAAACTCTAAAATCGATGTAAAAATGAAAAAAATTGCATGCAATTTTTATCAGTTTTATAAACTAACAGTGTAAGAAAATAGCAACTGAGTAAGAGTGAGGACAAAAACGTAGCTGGGAATAATATGTTAAACGTCAAAAATATATATGTATAATAGCAACAATGGCCATCTTAATGTGAAAAAAACAACAACAATTTACATTGATATTTCACATTAGGCACTACCGCCATGCTTCATTGAACTAAAACATGCCCAATTATGATGTAATTTTTAGGAACTATAGTTTCATGTCACAATAAAATAAAATTATATAAAAAAATAGTAAAAAACCAAAAATAATACGCCTGTAAATACTGTGCTAAAGCCGCCATCTTGCTAAAATATCGTGTATCATAAAAATGGTTGATCCTACAAAAAAATGTTAAACTCATTTGTTTAAAGAATACAATTATGCTGTGATAGAAAATCAGAAAAATTTAAAGAACTCTTCAAGTGTCATATTATAGGTTGTAGCTAGAGTAAAACACGACCTCATATTTAAACAATTTCGGGCACCCTCAAATTGTCCATTTAGCGTTAAAAAACTTAGATGACTTTACGCACTAAAGACGATAAGTACGATCGGACCGAGAAATCAAAATAGATACATTCGAACGTATCGGAATTTGATATGAACTCGATATCGAGTTTTATAATCGGGCCTCAAAGTTGCCTGAAAAAATTGTTGCGATTTTCAAATTCAGCAACCAAAAATGATCCCAAAATAGTTAATACTTAATCTCCACAAAAAAAGTTTGAGTTAGTCGACCTTGGTTTTTTCGGTATTTTCATTTTCTGAAAACAAGATGGCAGCTAAATTCAAGAAAGCAGTTAAAATGTATGTTTCCAATGAATAGTATAGGCTCATCGTCGAAAGAAAACAAACATATTTTTTAACAATTTTTTTAATTTAATTTAATATTTGCGTAATGAGTTAAGAGGATGAACATTTGCGATGTAATGTTTTTGATTGTATCGTTTATTTAAAAAAAATGTATTTCTACTAAAATATATATATAAACATGGATTTTATTTGTATAATTTAGAAAATTATAGAAGTTTGTTTTTTTTTGCTGTGGCGTTTTGCAAATTAATAATGCGCTGCAAAAAATACATTTTATACAATAAAATTGTATGCAATATTTTCCATAAAATCATTTTAATATTTTACTTGTGTAATGTGTATATAATGGGTTGAGGTTGAGAGAGTAATAAATATTTTCGATTTTTTCTTTAACTTTAAAAATAATCAAAAACTAAACACAATTTTATTTCAAATTAAGATAAAAAATATTGAATTAAACACAATGTTTAAAAGTTATATGGGAGAAAGTCTCTTTATTTTAATAAAATGGCGAATTTTTATGTTGTTTTTTAATAAATAAATCGATTTTCAAATCAAAAAAAAATTTTAATATTAATTAAAAATTATAAATTATTTTAAAAAATTTATAAAAAACAAAAATTATTTTAGATAGAAAAATTAAATAAAACTTTCGTTTAAAATGGCGGATATAAATTAAAACATAAACGATAAATACAAAATGGCGGCTAAACTAATATTTAAATTTGCGCACCAATAATACTTAAGGGTTGTTTATTTTTGAAAATCGATTTTTTCCGTTACATATAGAGAGTGTTTTATTTGTCAATCTTTTTTTTATAAATAAATATTCGTTGTGATTTTCCTATAAATTGTCTAATAATAAATAACATTTCTAACAAAATGGTTGCTAAAGATGACGTGTGTAATGTGTATACTTTAAACTTGATAAACTTTAACAATATTGAAAATTAAAACAAATTAAAACCAAAATGCTTGTTAAAAATCCATGATGTGAAGATGATGATATTTTTTAAATCAAAAATATAAAAATGATGTTAAGCAACAACACGGCACAGCCTTATCTTATTGTTTTCTATATTTCTTATTAAAGCGTTTTAAAAAAAAGGTTTAAGTTTGAGTTTAGTTAGTTTTTTTTAATAAATTTTTTATTGTAAAGTCAATTTTTTCCTTAGCAAGTATAAAATTATGAAACGCAAATGTGTTAATTTTGTGGCTTTCGAGCTGTAAAAAAATTATTGGCACTGTTTTTAGTTATAAGATCTCGAAATATCATCGTTTACAAAACTATTTATTTTTATCCACAAATTTAATAAAGCTTATATTATTCTTTAGAAGATTAGCCATTTTGTAAAACAATTTACAAAATGGTTGATTCATATTTTAGCAAAAATATTTTATTTATTCGACTCGAATTATACAAGTTTTAAGGCATTTTCGATTAATTAAAATTTTTATAATTTTTTTTTACAAAATTTTTATTTTCTGAAAAAATAAACTCACTTTTAAGAATTTCTTATTTGCGTGTATTCTTTGTATTGTGTTTTTAGTTTTTGATAATTTTGTATTTTTACATTATTTCTTAAAAATTATATTCTTCTTAGTTGTAAAAAAAATAATAAAGAGGATCATAGAATAGAGGTATTTATAACGTATTTATATTGATAATGTGGGACATAAAAAGGGACGGTAATAATACATATATATAATAATTAAATTAATATTAACAATAATACAAAAAAAAGAAAGAGAAAAAACATTTTTTTAAATTTTTAAAATCATTGTGTGTGTGTGGTTTTTCAGGACAAAAAAGAATGGTAATTCTTTTTTTGGCGTCATGTCTATTGTGTTGTTTTGTTTTTAAATAAAAGTGCGTTTTGACAAAAACTGTCAACGGCATTACACTTCATCTGGTGCTAATGTTGGTGCACCAGATGTCACCGACTCCACTTCGACAACTTTATTTTGTGATGGTGATTTTTCCACATGTCCGCCCGATAAAATTGTATCTAAAACATCTTCGTCGCGTGACTTTTGGGCAGCCTCCAGTGCACGTATGCGATTCTCATGTTTCACAATAATTGCCTTTAATTTGCGCATTTCTTCGCTCTGTTTTTTCATGTCATCCATAAAATCTTTGAGATCGGCTTCCTATACATCAAACAAAATTTTTAATTTAGTACTTTGAATATTCATATTTTTTTTTGTCAAAATAAATGAATCGAATTTGATAATAGTCGTGTAATATTTTTTTTTTCAATTCAAGATGAAGGAGTAATTCAAAATGGCGTCAAGGCATATTATTTTTATTTTTTTGTTGTTGAAAAATTACAACATTTTGGTTTAATGAACATATTTAGATTATTTTATATTAGGTATCTACTTTTCATAATAATATTAAGTACATACTTTTACAAGATGGCGGATTTTCGGTACTTTAGAGAAATGTATGAGCAAATGAAATATTTTGTAGCTTTAGTAAGATGTTAACGAAACTGTTATAATGTGATAAAAAATAAATTATTATGCCGTCGAGTAGTAGGTCGGCAAGATCGAATTATCGGGTATATAAAATAACACTCATTCACTATCAGACTTAATTGCTATCAAAGTCATAGCCGATCCGAAATCATTACTCGACACTACCCGACCCGACACCATTACCCGAATAGTAAACTCGAGTAAACTCGAATCGACAAGAACCGATACGACTTGACCCGACGACTTTACACGACTCTACACGACGCGACTCGACACAATCCGACTTGTCGCGACTCGAATCGACACCATTATCCGTCTCTACCCGGTCCGATTTGACAACATTTCTCGACTCTACATAACTTTATCCTACACGACACTACCCGACTCTACCCGACCCAACTCTACCCGATCCGATTCTACTCGAACCGACTCGACCTGACCCAACACCGTTATACGACTTCGACCCGACACTATTACCCGAGACGCGACTCGAATCGACCCCACTCGAACCGACATTTTTACACGACTCCACGCGACCCGAAACGACCCGAATTGACACGATTCGACTCGACACCGTTATTCGACTCCCGGCCCGATTTAACAACATTTCTTGACTCTACCTAACTCTATCCGACCCGACACTACTCGATTCTACCCGACTCAACTCTACCCGACCCAACTCTACCCAACCCTATTCTACCCAAACCACCTCGACCAGAGGCCCGATTATACCGACCCGACACCTTAACCCGACACTACCCGACTCAAACCGACCCGATTCTACCCGATCCAACATTACCTGAAACGACTCTGCCCGACCCGACCCGACTCTGCCCGACCTGATTCCACTCGACCCAGTCGGTATTTTTGCTTCCAGTTTCGACATCACCTGGTTAGTCTTACCCGGATATTCTGTCGAGTGTCGGGTAAGCCGACCCACGTCGAGTATTTCAAATTTGGGTTTGCAAAACACTAAAAGCTCGACTAAAAATAAACAACATTTTTCAAAAACACGCCATTTGTCATTTTCTTAGACTAACGAATAATTTTGATTAACGAATGCATTTTCCAAAAAATTTGACTAGTTATTAAAAAAACTAAAAGACCTAATGACCCAATATTTTATATATTGGTTCATCTCAATAATTTAATTTTATAATAAAAAAATTAAAATGATATTCAAGAAATAAAGGACTTTTCAGACACTGCACACTTTAAAGTCGATTTCCCAAAAACATGAAATTGTCCTTTGTCGCAAATAAGCACTCAGCCGACGATATATTTTGTAAAAAAAATATTTGAAGCTCATTCGCGACCCGACGCCGTTACTCTCCCCTTCCGACACCTCTAACCGACTCTACACGACCCGACTTGACACGAACTAACTCACATCGTTATCCAACTCTACTCGAACCTACTCAACCTATTTATTATTTTGTAAAACAAAGAATTTATTGAAGATTTTATGTTCTGCTTGAATTGCGCCTACATCTTTTGATATTTTAATGAAATTTTTTAGTGAAAAAAAGTATTGGAAAATTCATCGAAACCAAAATTAACTGAGAGAAAAAAATAAATATTTTTGATCGACTAACTAAAAAAAACTTACATTAATTCCACTGGAAAATGAAACAGCCGTCGGTGAACCACCGGCTGCTGTTGATTGTTGTTGCTGTTGAGAATTGTTATTATTGTTGTTGGCCACATTTGAATTGTTTGTCGATGACTTTTGTCCACCGGGTGGTTTTTTGTCTAAAAGATTGGATTTTTTTGCCACCGTTAATGTTTTGCTGCTCGACTGTGACACATAACCGCCCTGTACCAAAAAAACACGATCCTTTTACAGATTTTTTTAAAATATGTTCTTATAAAATCAATTTTATACAATTAGAGTTAGTGCTTCTATTCATAATATAGCTTTATTTTTCAAATGGGTTATTTAGAAAAGTGATTACCTTAAATTAGTATATAGTGATATAGACAAAAGCGCATTCATGCAACAAACAAATTGATTTTTATATTCACTTAATTACAAACACATTTTTAGATTTTCTTATCACTGAATAGATAGGTTATAGTCATATTCAACGTGACATGAGACCTGCAGTTTTAAGTGCAATCCGATTTACATAAATGTCAAATCTTTTTTGAAAGTAGTTTTAAAATCTCAGGCTCACGATTGGTATCGACCTTTCACTTACAATATTCATTTAGTTGTAGTTTCTTGTAAGTTCTTGTATATTCCTTTATATAACACATTTAAAAAGGTTCTCTTGGTGTTTACGATATTTTCTTCTGTTTAATTCATGACTTATTATTAGTATTGTTTAATAAATAAATACACATTCACAAATAAAAAAAAAATAAAACAAAAAAAAAGCATAAATTGTTAAATAGTTTTATTTTAATGGTGTTGTTAGCAAAAAGTTAGATTAATTTGGAAAGCACGCAAAAAATTAAAGAGATTATAAATATCAATAACATCATAATAATACCAACAAATCATCCATATAATAGCAAAAAAAAATATCAACAAATTATCAATATAACATCAATATCAATATAACATCAACTTAAATCAACAAAATATAACCAAAATATCAATATGCTATCAACTAAATATCAATATAATTTGAACAAAATATCAATATTATATCAACCCCATATCAACATAATTTCAACGAAATATCCATTATATCAAAATTACATCAACATAATATCAACAAAATTTCAACATAATATCAACAAAATATCACCAACATATCAATATAATATCAACAAAATATTAACAATAATATCAGTATAACAGCAACATTATATCAACGTAATTTCAACAAAATATCAACATAATGTTAACAACATATCAATACAATGTCAACATAATATTAACAATATGTCAAAATAATATCAACAAAATATCTACATAACATCAACAAAATATCAAACATCAACATACATCAACATATTATCAACATAATATCTACTAACCAAATTACATCAAAAAAATATCAACATTACATCAACATAACATCAACAAAATATCAGCATATCAAAATAATATCAACCAAAAATATATAAATATCACCATAATAGCAACATAACATTATCTAAATATTAATATCAATTTAACAATACATTTAAAGTGCAATCCTTTAAGTATGTAATCAAGCAAGTTCTAGTGTCTAACTCACTTTTAACGAAACCATAATTGGTTCTGCATCGGCACCTGTTAACCATTCTTCAGCTGTTGTGGCCGCTTCGTCCGACAATGTGTCCGGATATAAATCCTCTTGAAATAGTTCCGAACGTCTTGGCACTGTCATCGAGACCACTTGACACAAGCCATTATTGTTAAGTCGATAAAATTTAGCTATTTCACATGTATTTACATCACAACCACGTTTTGGCATCATTCCAATACCTCTTTGTGGATCTGGCGATTGATATGTATTGATATAATGAACAAATGGTTGTTCCGGTGTTATCTATACGCAATAAAAATTGCAATCAATTACATCGCAATATAAAACTTATCGACAATTACCTCAAAATATCGAATAACTGAGTCCCCTTTACCGCATAAAAATACTAAATTAGTATCGGGGTCGTACAAGGGAAACATTACACCATTTGATGTGTCTAATTCAACCATAACTATGGGTTCGTTTAAGGCGTCTGGTGCACGTAATGAATATTGTCTCTCTGATGATCTATTAAACCTAAAAACAATTTGTAATGAAAAAACCATAAATTTTAAAACAATTCCCATAATATTTACCCTGTTGTAAAAATAAGTCCATGTCTTAAAAATATTGCTTGTGTTGCCTTTGATCCCTCATGGCACATTGCTTCACTTTCGATTTCACCAGTTCTTGGATTAATTATGCGAATTTTTTTATCTTTACAAGTTGTTACTAATTTTGAACCGTCCCAATCCCAGCACGCACTATACACAACATCCGGATGGCATTCGATGTGTACAAGAACTTCACCGGTTCCAACATTCCATATAACTACCTAAAATTAAATGTCACATTTATATGGTTTCTTAAAGGAATTTGTCTTGCAAATTTTAAACATTTGAATATTCATCATCGTGTTTTTTTATATCAAAAGCAAGGGAGCATTTCTACAAACTAAAATTTATAACTTATATGGAGTTTGTATGAAAAAAGCGCAAGGCTTAATTTAGGTCAAAATGGTCAAATTACCGGTACCCATTTATTTGCGTTTTATGATAATTCAGAAAAACTAAAAAAAAGTATCCGTTCGTCTGTCGGTTTGTCCAAAATACAAAATGGTCCCATAGTTTGGGAATTGGGATTGCATTTGGGGTCTCTAGATAAAAAATAGGAAGAGGATTTTTACAGAATTCTTTTTTTGTAAAACTGGTTGACAAATGAAAAAAAATTAATCAGTCTCATTCTCTTTCAAATTGTTTAGTTATCAAATTTATTTTATGCGATTATGCCTCTTCAGAATTAATTTTTTCTTAAAATGTTACATTTTGTACTTTTTACTACCACCAGCGAGACCATTAGTGGAGGATTTTGGGTGCCTTGAGGAACACCCGATGGAACAGAAAAAACGTCAGATTTACAACCCAATAATTTTATATACTCCCAACGATTCGATAAATAAGAACGAATCCAATTAAGCAAAGACGAGTGTGTTCCTATTTTTTCGAGCATAGTTAATAAATAATTATGACTAATCCTATCAAATGCTTTACTAAAATCGGTATACACTACATCTACCTGAGAACACGACTCGATCAGATTCTTAGAAAAGTTAACAAATTCAATCAAATTCGTGGTTGTACATCTTCCTTTCATAAATCTATGTTGAAATGGAGAAATCATATTTTTTATTTGACCTGTCATGACATCACAAACTAATGCCTCAAAGAGCTTACCTAATGTGGGCAGTCCAGCAATCCCACGATAATTAATTACATTAATTCTGGATCCCGATTTAAAAATTGGAGTAATGTATGAAATTTTCCATCTGTCAGGGAAGTCGCCTAATGGCAAAAATAAGTTAAACATGAACAAAGTGGTGTATACAATGCAGAAGCGCAATGCTTAAGTACCAATGGAGATATGTTATCTGGTCCAACACCTTTTTTAACATCAGTACACAGAAGTGCGGTGCGAACATCATTCTCAGAAAGTTGAATTGACCCATTGAACATTGTATATTTCGGTTGGTACAGCATTTACAGGAACATTTTCAATATACACTTCTTTAAAATTATTGGCAAACAATTCACAAATGCCATTGGCAGATGAAGATTTGACATCCTTGTATGACATTGTTGACGGATAACCAGACGATTTATTTTTTGAGTTCACAAACGACCAGAACTGCGATGGATCACGGGATAGACCCGACTGTGCTTTAAAAATTGTTTATAAGCCAATGATTGACAAGCTAAAAATCGTTTTCTTAGCGAATTGAATGTCGTATAATCAGATTGAATAGAAATGTAGTCGCAAAATATTAACCAGTAGTATATGCGTGTTGCTGGCTTTCGGAAGTAAAAGAAAAATATACTACAGCCTTTAGGAGAAACGCTCCTTTTCGGCAGGAGAGGGGGTCGAATTTAATCAATTTAAAAAACTGGCTATTAGAAGGAAAGGGGGGGGGGTAGATGGAACCTATAAGTTAAAAAAAATGGAAAAGTTTCGACTCTGCTAGAAGGTGGGGCTAACATTTAAACAACTCATTTTGTAACTCTATTTTGTGGAAGGGTGACAAGTTATATAAATACTATGTTCAATCTATTAACCAATTGTTAACCATCTCTATATCAAAAGACGATGATGGCCGAATTGTTAACCATCTCTATTTAAAATGATATATAGCTGCCACACATCTAGTAATCCTTCTCCTGATTTGGTGTTCACATTCTCTACTTTTAGAAGCCGATGCATAGGGAGATTATTCATTGCATTAATACGGCAGTCGATATTCACTCACAGGGGCCTAGGCATCGGTCATTTGTCGACCGACAACCTAAGGCAGTGGATAAGCCACTGGTTGTAGTTTTATGCAAAACAGTTGTTTTTAAATATATTTTTAATACACGTTTTTGTTACGTAATATTTAAGGGAGGTTCGAGAATTGGGGTTAGGGGGTCGAAAAAAAATTCGCGTTACATAATTTATGGACAGAATCAACATTACAACTTACTTGATTATCTGAACCGGCTGTAAGTAGAACATTCAGTGCCGTAGGATGCCACAGTACCAAGCCAACACGTCTTTGATGAAATAATAAATCGACAACCGAATCTGTTAATGTTCTTGTTAGGCCACCGTCCGGTATTTGCCATACCTATAAAAATAAAGAAATTATAATAAACAATGGGGTTTCTTGCATTACCCCATCAAACCGCACTTACTTTTACTACACAATCTTCGGAACCAGACGCTATAACATTATCGTTGTGCGGACACCATGCAATGTCTAATACGGGTCCTTTGTGTCCACCAACCAATGGATGATCTGGATTTATACGTCCAACCTGCAAAAAAATAATTTAAATTATTATTAACATATAATTAACTTTTGAATAGAATTAAACATTTCTCGAAACTTATAATTTAAGTCACCTTTAATAAGGCAAACACGGGGTTTGTACACATTTATACCGTGAGATATCGTTTATAAAAATTGATACAAGGTTAAATTTCATCTTTATAAGGTTGTTAAAAAACAAAATTTTCATTTAAATCTTCCTCTTAAAATTTAAAACTTTAGAATGTCGTCTCCTATTTATTTATTTATACAATAGGCCAAATATTGGTTGACATTTCTTTAGGTAGATGGCGCATGGACTTAAGAAAAAGTGTACTTAAACCCATCTTTAATTTAAAATATGTTCGCTGGACGGCAAATCAATTTTTAAGAAGAGATAACCAACGTTGGAAGTCTTGGAACACCTCTTCGGAAGTCTTTTGAGAGTCGTGAAAGTCTTTTTAGAAGTCTGGAAAGTGTTTATGAAAATCTATTGGAAGTAATTTCTAAATTTGTAAGTTTTTTCGAAATCTTTTGAAAGTCTTTTGGAATCGTTGAAATCTTTGCTTGGAAATCTTGGAAGTTTTTTTGAAGTCTTTTGGAAGTTTTTTGGAAGACTTTTGGAAGTCTTTTGGAAGACTTTGGGAAGTCTTTTGGAATACTTTTGGAAGTCTTTTGGAAGACTTTTGGAAGTCTCGTGGAAGTCTTTTGGAAGCCTTTTGGAAATCTCTTGGAAGACTTTTATAAGTTTCTTTGAAGTCTTCTAAAAGACTTAGATTTCTTTTGGTAGTTTTTGAAGCCTTGAAGATCTTTTTGAAGTATTGGAAGTCTTTAGGCCGTCTTGAAAATCTTCAAAGTCTTAAAGTTTTAAAACTCTTTTGGAAATCTTTTGAAACTCTTTTGA
This sequence comes from Diadocidia ferruginosa, assembly GCA_027564275.1. Taxonomy (NCBI): domain Eukaryota; kingdom Metazoa; phylum Arthropoda; class Insecta; order Diptera; family Diadocidiidae; genus Diadocidia; species Diadocidia ferruginosa. Next base: position 12,723 of record JANSTW010048814.1, read on the forward strand.
AAGTCTTTTAATTCTCTTGAAAGTATTTTGGAAGTATTAGAAGTCTTTTGAAAGTCTTAGAAGTCTCTTGGAAGACTTTTGGTAGTCTTGGAAGTCCTTTGAAAGTCTTGGCATTCTTTTTAATATCTTGGAAGTCTTTGGGAAGTTTTTGGGAAGTTTTTGGAAAGTTTTTTGAAGTCTTATGTAAATCTTGAAAGTCTTTTGGAAAACTTGAAAGTCTCTTG
>JANSTW010048825.1:0-12945 GCA_027564275.1 Diadocidia ferruginosa
AAAAACAGAGAACAAAACTGCAACAAAATAATAAAATTCCTGAAAGAAGCCGAAATATTTAAAGAAATCTGAAACAAACATCACCAACAACAAAACAACAACACTAACAACAAACTACCAATATAAATAGCGTAAATATAACCAATGTAGTTGATACGCTTTAAATCTAATAATAAATAAATAATTTAATGATGGATGTACTCCTCATGCTTGATTAGCATCCAGCGTAGAGCCATGTCTGGTCGTGGTCAGTTTGTAAGCTTGCTTGTGATCTACGGTTTTACTATGTCCAGGAACCCAAACAAGAACAGGCTTTCGTAAAATATAAAATTTTGATCGAATCAAAGTCAGAAAAAAGCTGATCGAATGATTTTATCAGATTTTGATTCGATCAAAAAACTGCATTGAGCGGTAAACAAAATCTGATCAAATATTTAATCGAATCAAAACATTTATTTTGATCGAATCAAAATTTTAATTCACTTAATTTTGATTCGATCAAAAATATTTTTTTTAATTCGATCAGATTTGATTCGATCAAAAACATATTGGATTTAAGCGTTGGTCGATTATCTGATTTTTTTGCAAGCCTGAATAAGAGTAATGTGTCAAATAGCTTTAAGTGAATTCCGAACCACAGCGATCGCTTTTTTTTAACACCTGCAAGTGAAAGGTGATAGTCCAGTTGTGAAATAGTTTTGACCCTGTCAAGTCTCGAACCCACAACCTCTTGCACACAAAGCCGTAACGCTATCCACAGCTCTATGCTTCATAATTACGATATGTTAATTAAAAACTTTATAAAACAATTGCTTTAAAAAATAAAAACACTATCATCAGCCGATTATGTACCTTTTAATGAAATTTTTGTTTTTTTTATACAAAAAAAAGTTTTACCCCAAAAGACCAACAAAAAAACATAAAAAGGGTTAAAATTTCTTTAAGAAATAAAAACACCACACGACTCAGCCCATCGCAAAACAGACCGGTAAAAAAAAGAAATATTTCTTCTTCTTTTTTCGAAAAATAAGGAAATTAAGTGGTGGAAATTTGTAATGTTTAATGGCTTTTTGAGAATAAAGTATATTTTTGGAGAAAACATTTGAATTTCATTGAACCCGAACAATGTTACAAAAAATACAATTACGCGTTTCTAAGTTTTATATAATTTAAATTAAACAATAATTTTGGTTTGAGTTTTACTCTTATTTTTGCTTTTTATCAAATTTATTTTTTGAAATATAATTTTTGACATCTGGTGGCAGCATTGCCGATTTCGGTTATATGGTTTGTAGAATAGACTATAATATGTATAATGTATATGTATAGGTATTGAGCAATCGAAGAATAGGTTAAGAAAATCATCCAATTTGCGTAGAGAATGTTCTTCTTATTAGAAGTTTTCGAAATAAAAAGAAAAAATATGCAAATTTGACCATCTAGGACAAATTTTAGTTCAGGGTCAATAAATTCATAAACAAAAAATGGTTAAACCAATTTTGAACAGTTCATTTGATTTAAAATATTTATAAATTTCATATTCATTGTAATTCAAAGTTATTCTCGCTTCAAAAAATAGATACATCCAAATAGAATTGCCGGAGCGAATTAAAAAATCATTCATTGAAATTGATCGGAAATTATTATCTGAAGTAAGTTAGGATAAATTGTTTTCGATATTTGATTGAAATTTTTTGTTAAAAACACAATTTATGATTTTTTTAAATAAATAATTTTGATGTCATGGCAGCTTGATAATAACACAATAAAAATTATTTGAATCGAAAATTTGACAATACATGTTGGATCGTATATTTCGTCAGTCTAAAATGATTGAAAATACGTTTATCTACTTGCGTTTGTGATTTTCGATAATTTCGACGTCGAAGTTAATTTCAATCAACTCAATCCTGATTTCACTTTGAATTTACTTATAAAGTTTTAATTCTCATAGCCTCATACTAGAACTAAACCGTTGTCAACTTTTAGTACTTAAGGAAACCTTGTGAAGAAGAACCTCCAGTACAAGCCCTAAAATTTTGGGAGTGGTCTTAGAACAAGAAGGGCTCATTCTACACGTCAGTCTATCTCTTTTACAACTTACATATTTATTTCTTTTTTCATTTAAATAGTTAAAAGATTTTCCTGTAGACGGACCAAAATCTTATCCCATTTTTCTATTTCAGTAAAGTTAAGTTGCAAAAAGAAATCACTTTTTCTTTAATGACGTGCGTCCATAACATTGTTTTTAATTGAAAAATTATGCAAGTGGCACCGTTCTTATATATACAAATTAGATATTAGCTGCCGCGCCGTAATCACCCCGTACCTTTTGCATTTTATTAGTCTTTTATATTTAAGAAATTTAAAACGACTTTTTAAAAGTTTCAAAGTTGTATATATCTAATAGGTATACGATTTTACCAAATCCTAAGCAGTTTTTTTGTACAGACATAGATGTATATAAGGAATAATTAATATAAAATCCAGCATATAAAATAAAAGTATTTTGTGCGCAATTGATTGCTATATTTTAAGATCACCGTGGTGGGTATTTTAAGAGGTTTTAATGCGAATGGAAACCTAATTCTTTTTACTTGTTCCAATTTTTTTTGCTCATCTCCCATAGTTGACAGATATAATATAGCACAGAACAAAAAAAAAACATTGGAAATGTTTATAATCTTGTTTGCCTATAAAGCATAAAACATAAGACGGACTATATAAGATGCTTTGCGACATTTTTTTACGGCCCGTGAATTAATTTCATTAATTAAACCGGTGTTAAATTATGCGAAAAAGTTTTCTGTGTTTTTTTTTTATTGAAGTAAAATTAAAATTCGAATGTAACATTCTTTGTTTTTTGTGATCTGTAACATAGCTCTTGTCATTTTCATGGGAGAAAAAATATCTTTAAAATTATATAGGCAATTATACTTGTGCGGCAATAAAATGGAAAGGAAAAAGTTTTGACATTTTTTTATTAAAATGAATAAAGGTGATTTTTTACTTTTAGTTACATTTCTTTTTAAGCGTTCTATTCATTTGTGATATGAAATGTTTGTCGATTTAAAGGCTCTAGACCATTGCAATTTTTGAGCGAAATAAATTCAGAACAGGAACAGATATTGGAAAAACCATTTCGTTAAGAAAAATTCAATTGGTGATAATAATATATAATATATATTGAATGGTGGCGGTATTATATTACCAATCTTTTTTTTGATTTTTCTATAAAAATATTGCTTAAGCCAATGGTAGCGGTCAATGGAGCACGATATCAAACGATTTTTGTTAAATTGATCACATTGATCTAGGTGAAGTGTAGTTTCATGAGGCTTACTTTGAGTTATAACACAAATAAGGGTGACATGACATAACATCGAAAGACATAACGTCTAACCTCTTTAACAATCTTTTTTTCATAATTCTAAAAACAACAAAACAGCAAATATATAAACATAGAAGAGAAATTTTATAGTTGTTAAGCGGTTTATCAGACTTGCTTGTTTAACAGACTTGCGCAAAATATCAAATTTTGATTATATAAAAATAAAAATAAAATCAGAAATTGATTCGACCAAAAAATTATTTTTTGATCGAATCAAAATCTGATTGAATTAAAAAAAAATATTTTTATCGAATCAAAATTCTTATCGAATCAAAAGGCGATGATTTTGATCGAATCAAAATCTGATCGGATTATAATCTAATTGAATCAAAAGAAAGTTGATTTTGATCGAATCTAAGTTTGATCGAATAAAAAAAAATGATTTTGATCGAATCAAAATGCTGGTTTTGATCAATAAGTTTTTTAAATTTAAGGTATCAGAAATCAGAAATCAGAAATTAGATGTCAGTTAACAGAAACGTCACATTGCACATGAGAAATGATGACAATTTAATCACAACTCTGAAGAAATTCTAAAAATAAAAATATTGTAGACGCATATGCATAAATTTCCGATATCATTATGTATCAAGGACAGTATGAAGCAGATACGGAATGTGATAGTGTCGAGTTAAATTTAAATTTACTAGAAGAGACGGATAGTACAAGAAAAAAAGCCATTTTCGCAGCTAAGAATATCAAAAACTACCCTTTTCCTAATATTTTTGTCATGTGTCACATGTGCAATGTGATATTTCTGATTTTTTTTCTGATTCAAAATTCACATAAAAATATTATCGTTCAAATCGGAATTTTTGATTCGATTAAATCAGCATTTTGATTCGATCAAATTAGCATTTTGATTCGATCAAATAGGAATTTTGATTCGATCAAAATCAATTTTGTTTTGATTCAATCAAAATTAATTTGATTTGATCGATGATCGAATATATGTTTTTTTTGCAAGCCTGCTTGTTAAGCTTATTGAACTGTTATGTATTTAAATGTTATGTCACCGAACTAAGACCAGATTTGGTCGAAAAAATCGTTAAAAATAGATTACTGGATTACTGGTCATCGCATGAGCAGCCTAATTTGAACATGATCAAATCAACGAATCAAAATTAAAATTGATTTTTTTGGCAGGACAAACGTTAAGCCTCTGCAGATCGATACTGTATATTTTAAGAAAATATTAAAATATCCGAAATTTAAAATGCAAAACTGTGTAAATCGCCATTGTAATCTTTGGAAATATTAAAAAGTTGTAGGAAACTCTGCAGATCGACACTGTAATTTTTGAGAAAATATTAAAATATCCAAAATTTGGAATGCAAAACCGTGTAAATCGCCATTGTAATCTTACATATTTTATTTTATTTTCAAAATTTTACAAACTTATGATCGCCAGTGTGGGGTAGAATGCCCATTGTATATCTACTGAATTACTTACTCGTTCTTGTGATTGAAAATTCTTGATAATCAATAGCAGACAATATATAGGAACACTAAAAAATCATCCCCACAAAATATTAAGATCGTATCTCATCTAGAACTTTTTATTTTTGTGTAGACTTTAAAGTATGGACGGACGGACATACAATTTTTTTTTATTTTTTGGTTTAGAATTCAAAGAGAAGTAAAAAAATATTTTTAATTTTTCTATTTTTTAAAATTTTATAACGATTACAAGACTTTTATTTATTCTATACTAATACTAACATTATATAAATAAAAGTAAAAACCATAAATATGACTACAGAAATATAGGATATCGCACCATTCACCACCATACCGAACACAATATCATCAAAGCTGGGCGAATTATTGAAAATTGTATACGCGAACTATATATCTATATGAAGGGAAACATATTTTCTCACATAAAATGCCATGAATAAATTGTAATTTGGTTCGATATGATTCGATCTATAAATATACTTTATACGTTATGTATGAACCGCAGGGCTGGAAAAATAGAGATTTTTGTTTAAACAAATTTTCATATAGATCATTCTAGTTTAATAGGTTTATAGGTTAAATTAAAACCTCCATCCACAGAATTGTGAACATAAATGTTGCCCTAATAGGTCTTGCTTAAAATAATAAATTGTTTTTATTTTGTATGAAAGATTTTAATATATAAGACACAGAAAAGGCAAAAACCAAGTAAATAATTTGGGCGCCAATGTTAATCTGCTATACATGGAAACATTATCAACTACCTAGGCCCGACCCCGGTAATTATATATAAGTCAAATAAATCAACACTAGGCTAATTATACATATATAGTTCAAACTATACATAATATAGACTCTCTAGTTCAAGCAATTTATTTCTTTTTTCCTTCTTCTATATAATATAATCTATATTAGAGCAATATATTTGCATTTATATATTATATAATAAAAAATATTGTATGGATGTGTAAAAACTCTATACAATATTGTTTATATAATAATATAGCTGTTGAGGAAAAAAGGAAAAACGGAGAAGTTAATTAGCTTTGATTGAAAATTTTAATTAAGAAATACAAAAAAAATACTGTGGAAAATTCAAACTTTTCCAATAGAATATTTTATAACATTGCCGAACTATGTGTATTTGTATATAACACCATCCATAAAATATATAATAATATAGATATTATGTATATCATCACTTCTAAAGCTTTAATTTTTATAAATAAAACTAAAATTGAAAAACATAGAAATATATTATGATTTATGAAATCAAATTAAAAGGTATAGGAAACTGGTTTGAAATAATTCAAATAAAAAATTATTGCAAAATAAGAAAACATATTTTTAATTGAGTTTCGTAATATTTTTTATGTGATGTATATAATAAACGGTTAAATTGTATATAATAGTGATTAAATTTTTTTTATGAACTTATTAAAAAAAGATGTCAGTTTCGGGACTGCCTACAGAAGCGAAAACAACTTTTAGGTTTGAGGGATACAATATTATTATAAAGTAACTTTTTTTAAAACAATTAGACATATTCTATCCTTATAGATTCTTTGTCGTATACACAAATTAGTGTTTCGAAGCAACATCGAATTATCAAATAGGACAAAATCGAGATGCAATACATTTCTATAAGGGGCAAAATTAAATTTCATTGGTTATTCTGATTTCTAATTTAGCTTAGCAAAAGACAACGAGCGTCTGAGGAAGTTTTCACTTCAATAAAAACAAAAATTGGTATAAACTTAGTAACTTTTTTTTTAAGATATAATATTGAAAATTTAAGATAAATTATTTTTCGTTTCTGCAATTGTTAAAAGGTTGCGAATAGTTTAATAAACATTATTAAAATCTTATTAATCGAATTATTAAACAAATTAAATTAAAAAAACTTACACAATAGTTAAATATAGCCCAATTTCATGATCAGGTGCAGTGCGAAAATTATTTATTTGAATTATATTGAATGTTTATTTCATTTTTGTCTACTAAAAAAATATTGGTACAAAAATGCCCAAATTAGAATCTGAAAAAACAACTTTTCAGATTCTAATTTGGGCATTTTTGTAACGAATGCCGAATACCAATATTTTTTTTAGTAGACAAAAATGAAATTAACATATTCAATATAATGGATCCTGGGCACACGCATATATCGTTTATTCGCCTTCATTCAAATAAATAATTTTCGCACTGCACCATATTATAATAACTTTTTTTAAAAGATTTTAATTTTAAAAACAGCTGCATTTTGTCTTGTACAACTTGATTTCTTTCAAGGCTAATCTGCTTAAAAATTAAACTTTGCCCCTTTATATATGCATCTCAAGCTCCTCCCATTTGATAATTCGATGATGTTGGTAATGCTAAGTCGTATTCTTTACCTCTGTGGAAAAGTGCTCAATGCTCCTTTAGATGTTTTCACTTCAAAAACACTATGTAAAAAAAAGTTATGAAAAAAGAACGAGGTAAAAACAAATTTTGCAAAGTTTACGCCTTAATTTTCATACCAACTAAATTCTTTTATATGAGTTTAGTTTTTTATATGATTCTGCACGTTTTTCCAGATATAATTTTGATTTTTTAAATGTTTTTTAATATCTAAGTCGAACTTTAGGCTGGGTCAATAAATAAATAAAAAACAAAAAAATGAAATCTCAATAAAAAAAATAGAAAAAAGTGGTAAAAACGTGCAGAATACGGGTACCCGGTACAGATGCCACTCGATGGTATATTTCTACAATATTCTACATATCGATCATCTCTTTATACAATTTACCAGTACAAAAAGGAAAACTTATACAATATTCAAATTAATTATACGAACTATAAATAATAATTTTTCAATATATACATAGCTTTATATGACAATTTTCGTTTTTGTTTTTCATTTTCATTTTCTTTTTCTTTTTAATTAGGGATGACAATTTTCGCTTCTATCAAATGGGTATACACTAGATAGTATAATTTAATGCAACAAAAATATTGTATGTTAGTATATTATACCTATAGCTTTAAGCGAATTATGGGTAATAGTCGCGTTTGTTATTATCTCATTAAAATTGAGTATATATATATATAGCTAATTAAATTTGAAAATTCGCTATAAAATGATATTTTCGGTTTCTTTTATTCTTCAAATTATTATTAGCAAAAACATTTTATATTTTCGCAATATGCGCTAATTAATTTTTGTGTTAAAGGTTTTTGTAGATTTTAATGGTATTTTATAATGACGATATTCTACCTAGTTTATAATAACATGTTTCTATTAATTAGATTGAACAATATAAAGACATCACAAAATTAAAAAAAAAAATCTATATGGGTAAATTCAGTGATGAGCGGTGGAATTTTTGAGCTTTTAGACATCAAAAGAATCAGTATTCAGTAACACAACTTTTTTTCTAAACATTCTTTGATAATAAATTTAAAATTTTGGAAGTAGAAGTGAAGTAAGTACTTTTGTAATATTATTGGCTCTAGCTTTTGTCAGAGCTTATTGGCTCTAGCTTTCGCCTAAACCTTCAAAAAAATATAATGTTTTTACTCATATACCGGTAAAAGTTGCACTATTTCTAGACTAAACCTTCGTCAGTGGAGTTTGATAACACCCTCCAGATAGTGCCAAATATAGGCATTCGTAAGATTAAACTAAGGAACCAGGTTATATATAGCTGTAGCGAAACGGAATGGTAAAAATATCATGACATACTTCCACCTAACAATCCAAGACAAATATTTCATTTTTTAACAGAATACTCTTTGAAGAGCAGATCATACCTTACTTATTTCGCTACTGTTTATAAAAATATTAAATCACAATTTATATTGAGTACCTAAAGGATTTTGTAGCTTATTTAAAAATTTAAATATAACGAATGCTCGTTAGCAATTTTGAATCAATTAAAAAAATCACAAAAAAAGTTTTAAAAGCAAAATAATTCTAATCGTTTAAACTTACCTTTTTCTCACATTCAATTGACTCGGGTTGCTTTGGCAGTGATCTTGGTACAAATTCACACTCAGGACTACCTTCGCCTTCGTCAAAATTTTCATAAAAAATTGGAATTTCTAAAGACTATAAAAAAGTGAATAATTATTTTTAGAAAAAGAAAATTTAATTTTTATTTTACCAAAATTTCAGCAGTACTTTCAGTTTTTCTAAATTTGAATAGTATCACATGACCACTGGCACCAGCCACACACAACCTTCTTGATTCGGCGCATAAGGAAATAATTTGTACGGCTAATGGATCGTCGTCGGAACCATCTAACGACCGAGTTCGCGGTCTTTCGAAAATTTTGGCTGTTTTTAGTTTATATAAGACTTGTAATGTACCAGCACTACTGTCCCAAAACTTTATCGAACCATCTTGATGGCCGGTTATAATAATTTCCGAATAACTACACGAGGCTGGTGACCATTCACCACCCGACACTGGCCATTCGCGATCCGAAAATCCAGTTTTACGAGCTGGATTTCGGCCAACAAAATAAAATGCCGGAACTAAATCTGAAGGACAATCGGATAAATAAGTGCAACATGTAACTGGTGATTCATGAAGGTCCATTGGATAAGGCGATTCGTAACATGGAAATCCGGGGGTTAATAAATCTATTAAAACTAAATCATTTTGTAAAAGTACAGCTATGGCATAAGGTTCTTGCATTTCTGAAAGGAAAAACAAAAAATCAAAATCATTAACTTTGCTCCATAAAGCTTCATTATTTAAATGTGTTTCAGGGCACGTATCTATACATTTACAGGCACCGCATTATCACATATATGTATATAATTCCTCTTCACGTATATATTTGGTATTTATTTAATAATAACATAAGATAATAAAACTTGGAAAATCAACACGACCTTTTCGGATATCATACATATAAGATTATGTAATAATATAATAAAAGCTTATAATAAATTGAATTGAATTTTCACAATTTTTTTTTTCTTCTTTAAAAATATAAATAATAGAAACGGATATTTTGAAGACGAAAAAAAAAATAGAAAACGAGAAAACTCACGCATGAGAAATTTTTGCCAAACAACCCCATATATTTAGAAATTCATATAAAATATATATAATGTCATAAAGCTGTAGGTATACGTGTCTGAGAATTATAAACATAAATAAAAAGTATATGTTAAAATGACGGTGTCTTCAGTTATATGCGCATAGACTTAAGACTTAGCAGCGGTTCTCAAAATTTTCTGCATAATATTACAGACTATAAAGTCTTTCAATCTTATGATTTATTTGAAACTTCTAAATCTGAATTTGTAACTAATCGTAAAAATTGTCTAAAAACAAACAATAGCAGACTTATTCAAAATGTCCTCTCTTGAGACATTTTATGTTAAATTTTTGTCCATTATTGTCCGATATAAGCATGCGGGATATTATATAATTTATTATATTAAAAGATTTTATTTTTTCAAAAATAACATTGTCAACAATTTTTTTTTAAACAACTCGAATAGGTTCAAAATCTGCTGTATTAGGTTCTGAAATATTTTTTTCAAAAATAAGCGCGATAAGAACGTATATCTACTATTGGCGCCCAACAATTGGTTCAATATTTTAGACAACATTTTACGAACTTTCTGCATTTTAAGTACAAAAATTAAATGACATAATTAATTTAAAAACTTTTATCGGTATTTTGAATAAGTTTCTAATTTTTTTTAATCTACAGAACAAAACACTAAGCTAAAATTATTCCAATTATTAGAAATTGGTTGTTTCTCTTGACTTATTTTTTTTGTGGGCAATTCTCTTTTTACGTACAACTTAATTTAGTTTGAAAATGAATAACGCAGCAATTATGTATAACTTATTGGAATTTTTTTTCGCAGGTTAAAATTGAGAAGCGCTGAGTTTTTATATAAATTTATTAAAAGAAATTCTTTATAGATATTAAAATTAAATACATATTTATATATATTATTTCTAAGAACTGTTCTATTTCTCTATAATATAAACATCTTACAAAATATTATTTATAAAAAATACATACCACTGGCCCAAGGAGTCTCACATAGTGTAATAAAATCAACAACCGGATGTTCCATTTCCAAAACGGTTGTTGCTTTTCCTTGCAGAACTGTGATACAGGGTGATTTGCCTCCCTTTTCCATCGAGAGGCCACCCGTGAATATTGTAAATGTCTCTCTGTCACAATAGAAGAAAAAAAATGAAAAATTTAGAAAAAAAGAAGGACAATTTATAATATAAAAAACTAAATAAATAAAAAAACAGAAAATCAAACATTATATTTATTATATATGAAATCTTTCTGTTGAATTAACAATAGAAAAAAAATAGGGCGGGGTGGAAAAAATAAGAAAAAGTAAATTGCTCCTCATCCTTCGGTGTTTCATATTAACATGTACATTACGAAATAAAAAAAAACTCACCCCATTCTAGTTGTTCTTAAGTCTACTTTGTGAATCGGTTTGCATGACTCTAATTTTCCGTCTTTGTTGGTTTTTGCTGTATTTGACAAAAAAAGAAAGAAAACTCAATTTTTTTCGTTATTTATTTACATGATGAAAAACATAGAAAAAATTTAATTTGTTTTATAATTAAATATTACAAAACATAAATTTTAAAAGTTTAACATAAATATAATATTTTAATTATTGTTTTGACTACGAAAGCGTAAATAAAATATTAAAATGCTTTTTAATGTGAAATTTATTTAATTATTATGTTGTGTGTTTGGCTTACCGTGCGGATAAGAATGAAATTGAGGTTTTGGCGTTGGTCGTACGGGCCATGTACAAAGGGAACCATCTGTATGCGATGAAACAAAATATTTTCCTTCGTGATGCCAACCAACCGATCTTAATGGTTCTGCTGATTGCCATCGCATTTCCGCACATTTTGAACGTAAATCCCATAATACTATTTGTCCACATTCAAAGGCAATAAGAAGCTGTGTTTTTGTGGAATAAATAAAATAAAATGAATTAGAATTTTTAAAAGCCCAAAAATATTCCCTGGTATATATATTAACGTTGTTAATTAAATTTCTTGGTAAATAAATATGTTTGTTCCATCACAGGTATTATTCTATGTGAGGCATGAGCTTGTAAACAGTGTTTCTGGTTATATATTAAGTAAATACCAAAAACGAGATACATAATTCCTGGATAAAGTGTTAAATATATGAGAAGTCTGATTCGTATATATATAACCAGGTAAATATTTCTACGTTTACGGTTTATTTACTGAAATTTTTGGAAAATTTAGGAATATTATAATGCATATTATTGTACAAGCATATAATATTCAGTTTGGTTTCCTTTAAACATTATAATAATGGCTTGAATGTAATGCGTTGGGGGAAATTTATTTCGCATATACCACATGAATGTTGTTAAATAACACAATATTCTAATTAAATGTTTTGTTATTTATTTTGTTTATTTTAATGAAATATTATTACCTCTCAAAATTTCAATAAATAAATTTTATTATTGAGTTATGTAATAAATATTTTCAAATACATTTATATATTTAATCGAATTTGTATTGTAAGAATCAGGAGCTATGCGATATTGCGTTAAAATACTACAAATTATATGCGTAAGTATTACTTTTATAGATCTTGTATAATAAATTTCATAATTTGAATATATTTTTGATTGATTTATCAAATTTATCAAATAAATGTTCTTTGTTGTATATGTATAAATCTACCTATCGCAAATATTATATAAATAATGTAAGGGTTGCGAAAATAAAAGCTTTTGGTTGTTATACTATTTTGAATTCTTTATATACAATATACATATAGAAAAACCCCTGGCAACAAATTATAAAGGTTTATTCACACCATATCGAAAGATATATGTATTTTGTTCAAAGTAAATCTTGAATTATTATGTATTAGATAGATACTAATACCAAGCTCATTATTATAAAACTTTACGAGTGATCAAAAATCACGCAGTTTTGTTATATACGAAAAATTAAGTTGAACATTTAGGCAGCTGAGCTTGGTATTAGTATCTATCTTTGTGTAAGATATTGATGACGAAAGTGAAACATTCATACTCAGAAATA
>JANSTW010048836.1:0-12942 GCA_027564275.1 Diadocidia ferruginosa
CAGTAGGATTTATCATGATTGAATTCACATTTTCATTATAACATATAATTCATTAGGATTTATAATTATTTATCGTGATGCTTCAATAATTCCCGTCTTATTTTTAGTTTTTACGACTTATATATAATTCATTACAATTCATCATAATTTTATTAAAATTTCTATTTTATGAGGATTCATCATGCTGTTATCATAACTCAATCAAAATAAATTATAAGTCATTAGGATTCATTATATTTTAATCATAACTCATTAAAATTAATTATATAATTCATTCCAGATTATGCTTTTATCATAACTCATCATAATTCTCATTTCAGTAATTATATAAATTCATTCGGATTTATCATGATTTTGCAAATTTTAATACATATTGAACATAATGAATTATAATACAATATAATTTATTATAACTCATCATAAGTCCAAACACAATAAATTATAATTGATAATTCCCACTACAATTAATTATAATTGATTAGGACTCATTATGATTACCACCCGGAATTATAATTCATAAGAATTTATCATGATTTAATCATAACTCATCAAAATTAATAAAAATTCCTCATAATTTATCAAAATTTACATCATAACGTATCATGATTTAACCAAAAATGCCATCATAATTTATAATTCAATAGGATTCATGAAGATTTTATCAAAATTTTCAATTAATTCCAATACAAAGCATTGCTAATAATTTTATTATAACTCATCAAAACTTATACAACTCATTATGATTAGGATTCATCATGATATTATCAAAACTTTCACCATGACTTATAATTCAATTGACTTAACTATGAATTTATCATAATTCATAATAATTCCCATCACAAATAATTATAGTTTATTAGAATTCATCATGAATTGACCAAAATGCTTATCATTACAACGTATAATACATCATAGTTTTATCATAATTCATAACTCGTCATAATTCTCATCACAATTATTCATCATAACTCATCAATTTTTTTTATAATTCATTAGGATTTAACTATGAATCATAACTCATCATAATTACCATCACAAATAATTATAATTCATTAGGATTCATCACAATTTTATCAAAATTTCCATATAATTCATTAGAATTTATTATGATTTATTCATAACGCATCAAGTTTAATTATAATTCCTTAAAATTTTAGCAAAATTAAATTAAATTTCTATCGTGACTTTATTAAAATTCATCAGGATTTATAACTCATTTCTGATTCCAATCAAAATAAATTATAAGTCATTAAGATTCATTATGATTTAATCATAACTCATTAAAATTTATTATAATTCATTCGCATCCATAATTTATTTTACCAAAATTTCTATCATGACTTATAATTCATTAGAATTCATCATGATTTTATTAAAATTCGCATCATGTCTTATTATTATTATTAGAACTCAACATAATTTTTTCATAACTAATCATAATTTCCATCACACATAAATATAATTCATTAGGATTCATCAAGATTTTACTAAAATTTCTATCTATTTTAATAGGTATAATTCTTCATAATTCCCATAGCCAATAATATAATTCATTAGAAATTGTCATAATTCCCATTAATTATAATTCATTAGGTATTATCATGATTTTATAACATTTTTAGCATGACTTATAATTCATAAGGATTCAATCAAAATGTTACCGAAATAGGATATTATTACGAATAACTCATCATAATTCCCATAGCAAATAATATAATAAAAATCGTCATAATTCCCATCATGATTAATTATAATTTATCATTAATCATCGAGAATTATAAAAAATTAATTCTCTTATTCTTATTTAATTCAAATTTATTATCAACATATGCATTATAATTCAATCGAAATTTGTTATAAATCATCATAATTCAATCATAAATCGTCATAATCACAGCCAAAACTAACAATTGTTGTTGGTTCTTGTAATTTTTGACTTTGTCATTATCTTAAAACCAAAAATAATTACCTCTGATCCACATCTGGGTGTGAATTTTTCCTCGCATTGCCAATCGAATCGGAATTTGTTGCCTCCGAAGATGATGAGATTTTCCGCCTGTATTTGGCTAAAATGTCTTCGTTTGGATCGAAAAATCCGACCGTATCCGATGCAGTCGGACGACTGTTGGAGAAATTAGCTACATCTGAAAGGGCGTCTGCATTAAAATTGCCTCGCACTTTATTGGCAGTGGCGCTGGCGGGAAACACCGATGTCATTGTGTAATCATCATTATTATGTGTGCCCCGAGTCAATTTGATCGTGTGACTATTGTTGTTGCGTCGATTTTTGAAATTTTGTTTAAGTTTATTGAAAAATCCGCTGCTGCCATTTTGTCGATGTGCGGCATTGGCATCCTGCGAACGTCGCATATAATTTCGATCGGTGTTCTTGTCGGCCGACGCATCAAAGCTTATACTTTTCGGAATGACACCGGTGTATCGAGATGATTTTGCGGCGCCACCGGCGGAATTTCCAGCCTCTTCTTCTGCAGGAACTGCTGCTGCTGGGGCAATCGTTTCATTACCCAAATTTAAAGTTGCAGTTTTTTGAATTAACAGAAATTCGTCATGCTGAAGCTTATCATCATCCGTTGCGGATGTGGTTAGCGGAGCTCTAGGCTCTGGTGTTAAGGGACTCAAAGGGGAGGGTACAATTTGAAGTGAATTTATTCGAGGAGAAATAATTTCATGATTCTCGTAACAAAGGCTGGCGGCCTGCCGTGCCTGCACTCCAAACGGTGACATTCCATTGCGACGGCCATCATAACTGGCATTTCTCTGCTCCATCGAGATTCTACGTTGTTCGACGCCATTATTCCGGATAACAGTTTCGTCAACTATTAAAGGATTTGTCACTTCGTTGCCATACAAACTGAGTTCATCCGTTTCGGCATCGGCAAACGGATTGATTATGTCAGTGCTAGTCTTCAGGACAATGTCAGCCGGTGCTGACGCATAATCCATAGGGTGACGATAATTTTTCTTTTTTGTCGGCACACCACTTGCTCCGCCACCACCACCACCACTGCTACTTCCGCCAGCCCCTCCACCACCGCCATTACTACTGCCGTCTTCATAATTGGAACTTTGATTCGAAATGCTACTTTCAGCCGAATTTTGACGTCTCATTTTAGAGCCACTAAAGGTGGGGAAAAATGTTTCACGATGATCGGCAGCTGAAGGTCGAAAATTATTCTGATATTGATTATTTCTAAATGCATTTCCCGCATCCGAATAGCGATTTGAATCGCGGCTACTTGTTCGGGTCGGATGCGATGACAGAGGACTCAAAAATCGAGCAAAATCTTCTGAAGGCAATCGAGGTGTCATCAAGTCCGCCGCACTGCGACGCGATGTTGCTTCAAAAGATTTATTACCGCTGGAAAAGACAGACGAATCAGACGATCGAGGCGTTGCTGAGTAGGCGGCATTTCGCGATGGATTTGCCGGCAACGGTGGAAAAGGGTTTGGATATGGAGTGCGCGGAGCAAAGAATGGAGAGTCGGGTGCCCGATTTATCACATCCCCGTCACGCAAATCACTCTCCGATCGTCCAGCGTCCGTAATGTCCGAGTTAGCCGCAATACTTTGATTGTCGTCTGTGTCGATTTCGGTAATTTTTTCCGAATCACTAGCCAACACATCGGTACTCCATGCCGACTCCGACCGAGTCTCAGAAGAGTCCAATAGATTTGCCCGTAACTGAGAACCGACCGCCAGCGGATCTTGGAAATTATTGTCGCCAGGCAAAATTACGGCACTGGGAATGAGTGGCGTAGAGAAATTTCGTTGCTCACAATCACTGGGCTCGATTGTCTCTGAGTCACTGGCCAACACATCTGTGCTCCACGTATCCGATATGATGGAAATTGTTTCGTCCACCTCAACCAGCTTCTTTATTTCGAACTTACAAAACTTATCATCAATATCCGACCGGGCTTTGCTCAGAATTTTAGCCATTTGTGATGATGGAATCGGAGGATTCTCACCTTCGGTTACCTGTTTAGAAAAAAAGATTTTAATTATTTTCCTGAACTTCAAAGTATCTTCCCCAAAAATATACTAACCTGTGACGATGGCGTATCACGACCGGAAATATTCGGCGTACCACGACCCGACACATTTGCCGACACCATGTCCGATAAATTGTCATTTAGATTTTGATCATTTTCCTCCATTTCCAATGAACTCGTAACCGAATGATTGCTCGGCGCTTCGCTAACCACTTCCAAATTGTCGGATGTATTGCCAATGGATTGATCATCATTGGACAGCGAAAAGCGTGAAGGTTTACGACTGGGACCGCGTAACTCATCGTCGTCCACTTCATTTTCAGATTCTGCATCAATTTTGTCCAGTTCATCGATATTCTTATCGATCGGCTCGATTTCATTGCTAATGTTATTCATGTTTAGAACTTCTTGTTCGGTCAACAATTGGAATTTACTCTCTTCGGTAATTGCAATGGGAATGACCAGAACTTGTTCAAATTCAACATAAGAATAATTGTTATTGTGGTTGGGCGTAAGGCCACCGTTTGCAGTGTGTCCATTGGGTGTACAAGTTGCGCCCGAAGCACCGCCATCATCTGTGACCACGTCGCCATTGGTCGGAACATTAAGGCTCATTGTTTTGGCCAATTTGTTTTTGGTCGATTTTCCCAAGTTGATGAGACTCTGCTTTGCCTTACTACTATGGTCGTTCGGCGGCGAAGCCTGCTGAACATTTATTGCGTCTCCATTCAACATACTTTCCCATTTATCCGGCAATTGATCCAAAATTTTGCCCAACTTACGACGATCATCTCCCGAAACGGCCAGTCCATCATTCTCCAGAACGTTCCGCAGAAAATCCACAAATATATTCAACTCATGCTGCGTCACAAGTACATGACCCCTTCCGAAATCATTTTGATGCGGAATCGGCAACATCGACACACTCACATCGTACTCAGTCTCTAGCAATTGGTCCATCAGCTCAGACACAACATTCCGATCGAACATTTCAAACAATTCTAAAAATTTTCCATCGATATCTTCATGCTTAACCAGCGCCAACATTTGAAGAATTTGCCCAATTTGGATCAGATTAAAACGAGCATTTTCCGATATCGGTGCATCGGAAATGCCAAACAGATCGGGACTCACGACAGCCGGACAAATGAAATTGGTAAACACCATATCGGTTAGAATGTCGTTAATTTCCTTGTTATTGATCAGAGAACGCTTCAGCAGATGACACATCGTTTGGACCACCCAACGCAATGTGGACGGAAATAGAGCCCAATTGTCGGACAGCGATTGGATAAACAGTTTGGCCAAATGATACAGGGAATTTATCGTGTCATGACGATATTTGGCAATGTTTTGTTCGTATTCGGCCGTTCCCTCTTGACCGAATCTGGAAAGAAAAATTAAAAATTATAAAATTCGTAAAATGTTAGGGGTTTTATATAAGTCCGAAGATTTTAGAATTCCTTGGCTAAATTTAGGAAAGTCTTTTCGAGATTTTCTCCACTGAATTTAAGAGCCTTGTACATTTTAAAATTCAAATCATTACTTTTGAAACTTTGATTTTCTTAGTTCTTAGAGCCTTATTTTTGTAAAATCTAGAGCCTTGCGCGATATCGACGAAGGAGCCTTTCTGCAAGCCTGAAAGCCTATTTTAGTTTGAAGTCGAAATAGAATAAAAGCCTATATATTTGTGGGATATTTTAGAAAGTTCACGCGAGCCTAAATAATTATAAGTTGGAAGAACTATTTACGAGCGTTTTTGCTTATTAGGGAGATCTAGTGAGATAAGTTAAGGATTCTAGAGCCTATAATTGAGAATTTTGCTTCCAAGTGAACACTAGAGCCTAATTGTCAATTCTAGCCTAATTGGGAATTTTACTTTTCGATGAGTTCTACAGCCTAATTGAAAAGTTTGCTTCTCAGCTTAATTAAAAATATTAGAGCCTAATGGAAATATTACGAATTTTGCCTCTTAGCTCTATAGTGAGCCTATTTTAGAATTCTAGAGCTTTATCAAAAATTTTACTTCTTAGTAAGCTCTAGCGAGATAAGTTGAGAATTCTAGAGTCTAATTGATAATTTTGCTTTTTAGTAAGCTCCGGTTAGTTTAGTTTAGAATTCAAGAGGCTAATTGATAATTTTGCTTCTTAGTTAACCCTCTACATGAAAATTCAAGAGCCTTACTGATAAATTAGCTTCTAGATAAACTCCAGAGCATATTTTTTGAATTCTAGAGTCTTATTGAGAATTTTATTTCTTAATTCTCAAATAGGCTCTAAAAGAAAACTTCACAATTAGGCTAAGAATTCTCAAATAGGCTCACTTATAGAAGCTTTTTTTAATATTAGGCTTAAAAATTCTCAATAAAGTCTAGAATAATTGTGAATTTCATAGCTTAATATAGAGAAAAAAGGCTTCTTTGATAGCTCTAGAGCATATTTGAGAATCTAGAGTCTAATTTTAAAGTTTGCTTCTAGAGCCTTTTTGAGAATTCCAAAGCCTATTTCACAATTCTGGAGCCTAATCGTATTTTTTCAAGAATCTTTTATTAGAAAAAAAAATTTTTTAGAATTTTTAAAGCTTCTTCAAAACCTTCAATCTTTTTTCAAATCCTAGTAGAACCTATTCGAGAGCCTTTTTTACTTTATTATGAATTTAACTGCCCCTTTTCGATTAAACATTTTTTAAGCAGAATTTTTAATCCGAGATGTTTACCAATTTAAATTTAAAAACCCCCAAATACTTACTTTCTCAGTTTATCCTTGGCCGGATAGTTTGCCACCGCTTTGATCGGATCAATGTCCAGCATAACATCGTCTTCAATCAGTACCTTCATGATTGGTTCATGCAATGCGGCCGTCAGAAATAGTTTTGCCGAAAATAAACTTTCGTGCAGCCGGTGATAGAGGCGAGAAAATGCACAAGAACCAGCACGCAACATTCTTCGCGGATTATCACTGACCACAATCTGTATTTCAATTAGTTCTCGCAACAGCCTCAGCACCATATCGACATCTTTGGATAGAATGACGTTCCCGTAGAGGCCGGTGGCAATTGTATGCACAACCGAGTTCATGTTGTCGGGTGTGATGCGACAAACTCGATCACCAATTTCCAGACTCTGTGCCAGCAGATAGGGTGACCGATGCAAAAAGTTAAACAGCTCAATGTAGGCCAGCACATGTTGGTATTTGATGCCTTTTGCCTTGTACGCATCTACAAATTTCGTATTTTCCAATAGGTGAGCCTTCTGACAGCATGCTGACGGCCCGGTATCCGGTCTCGACAGTATTAGATAGTTTAAATTCTTTCGTTGTTGCGCACAAATCCAGGCCAGCTAAAAAAGATTATAGATTTGTAAAAAATGCATCAAAAAAGACGAAAGGAAAAACATTGGAATTTTCGTGATTTCCAAAATGATTTCTGAGTGACGAACTGATTTCTAATTTCCGAACTGATTTCTGATTTTCGAAACAATTTCATGAAATTTATAAATGATTTTAGATATCCGAAATAATTTTCGTCATTTCCGAAATAAATTCTGATTTCGGTGATATTTAAATTGATTTCTGATTCTGGAAATAATTTCATGAATTTTTGATATGAATATAGATTTTCGAAATGATTTCTGTGATTGCCAAAAAGTTTTACGTTATTCTCAAATTATTTTCGAGATTTCCGAAATAACTTCTGATTTTCGAAATTATTTCTGATTTCCATGATTTTGACATTGACGCGCATTGACGTCTGATTTTTAAAATATAATATCCGATTTCCGTATTAAACGTTTATTTTCGAAATTATTTCTCAATTTCGGAAATAATTTACAAGATTCCAAAATTATTTTTGGTTTAACTTCGACACAAAAAAAAATCTGTAAAAATTCAAGATGGCGTCAAAATATTGACGATTTCCAAAATTATTTCTGATTTCCGAAATTGTTTTCGTCATTTCAGTTTTCGTTTTTGTGATAACTTTCGATTCCGAAATGATTTCTTATTTTAAAAACAATTTTGATTGCCGAAGTTTAGAAACGTATTGCCGAAATAATTTCCGTGATTTCCGAAAAAAAAACAATAATTTCCGAAATAATGTCAGAATTTTCAATTTCCGAAACATTTTCTGTGATTTTTGAAACGATTTATGATTTTCAAAATAATTTCCGTTTTCCAAAACAATTTCTGTGATTTCCGAAAAGTTCTAGATTTCTAAAATGTTTATTTCAAAAGTATTTTCCGTTAATTCACTAAGTGGTTTCCCCTTAGATAAAAATGCAAATAAACAAAGAAAAAGGCTGACTGCAGTATAGCGAATATGCTCCAAATAAGACGCCACGCCCTCTATACTGTAAAGGGTCATTAAATTCAAATTATATTACGACTTTTGGAGGGAACTTCTCCTTTCGGAGGTGCGGGGTTTAAAATTTGAATACAAAAATTTTAAAATGCTTAATAATAATTGATAATTAATTATGATGTCCTAACTATATAGAATGTAAGAGTTGGCAAATCAATCATTTTTGTAGTGTGAATTTATTGGGGGTAAACCCCCACTTTCAAAATGGGAGGGGCTTATCGTTTGTATGAAAACAACTTTTTTATGTGGGTTGTGTATAGTCAAATGAAAGGTCCTCACAAGAGCTACAATTTTAGTTTTAAGGGTTTTAGTCTATCGTTTTTGCTTCGGCCTGCAGACAGGCAAATAAAATTTTCCTTCTTAGACATCTCTTAACCCCAGGTGGGAAACCACTAGCAAAAATGTTGTCCCATGATTACTAATTTCCGAAATGATTTCTGATTTCCGAAATGATTTCTGATTTCCGAATCATTTCCGAATGATTTCCGTGATTTCCCAAAATGATTTTTGATTTCCGAAAATGATTTTAGACTTCCAAAAATGATTTATGATTTCCTAAAATGATTTCTGATTTCCGTGATTTCCGAAAATGATTTCTGATTTCCGAAATGATTTCTGATTTTCGAAATAATTTCCATGATTTCCGAAAATAATTTCTGATTTCCGAAAATGATTTCTGCTTTCCGAAAATGATTTCTTATTCCCGAAAATGACTTCTTATTCCCGAAATGATTTCCGCACTCATGTCGCATGATTTCCGAAAGTGATTTCCCCCTCGTTTTAACCTCTCCTGAGTCTTGGGGGCTGATGGAAGAACGATGGAAAGTTGTAGCCCTTGACATGACCATTCATTTTCACACAATCCTATGGGGGTATATATTTCAATATTTTTCATACAAAAGTAATGCCCCCCCATTTGGAAAAAGGGGTGATCCCTCTTAAGTTAACACTACAAAATATTCGAATTTGCCTACCCTTCCATTCTGTATAGGTGTGTGGAATCAAAATATTGCATTTTAAAACTTTTGCATAGAAACTTTAAACCCCTCCCCTGCAGAAAGGATGGGTTTCCCCCAAATGTCATAGTATAATTTTTTTTCGCCAAGAAAAAAATCAAGATGGCGTCAAAATATACACAGTTTATTAATTTTACAGCCATTTTGAAATGAGCCGCCATCTTGAATTTTCCATAACATGTTTTATTATTATTTTTATTGCAAAATATAAAAAAATTATCGAAACAAAATAAAACCTTTGCAATTCAGTCACTGCAGATCTTCTGAAGATTAATAAATCAATTTTAATTTAAATAATTTACCTGTGCCACATTTGACGAATTCTTAATCAAGGTGTCGTTTAAATTCAGAAACGTATTCTGTTCATTGGAAATGTACAGATGCTCCTGGCGCAACGAGTGGGCCAAATCTATGATCTCCAGCAGATTTCCCTCGCTGGACGATTGCATGGTGAGTGTGCGGTGGAAGTGACTGTTCCAACTCCCCAATTTTATTGGTTAATATTTATATAACCTGCGGAGAGAATTTGTAATTAAAATATATTTTGTTTTAAATTTTCTATGTCAATAAAATTAAATATATTCTCCCGTTGTACGTGACTATTCTATAAGTTATTCAAGAATTACTCACAAAAATGTGAACCAATACACGTGCCATTGTAAAATGGAATGTGCGATTAAATTCTATAACAATAAGAGTAGAATTCATTCATAAAAAACATACACACAATTTGTCGTTGTATTTCCGGTTCTTCCTATACTATTGAGATATCAAGTTTAAAATAAATTTAATTTTGTTGCGAGTTTATGCAAAATAAAACCTTTCCGAGGAAATTTATCGACAAAAAAATATTTTCTGTCGATGCGAAAATTTTGCACGATAACATTTCTTCGCATTTCTTTTAAGCTTTGTGTGATTTAACTAGTGATATTTAAAAGACTTTGGTGCTCGTTTCTATGACCATGACTTCCAAATGACTTATAAACGATTTTCGAATGACTTCCAGATGACACTTAATTACTTCCATATGACTTTCATGTTCGTATCCATGACTATATATATGACTTCTAAAAATGACAACCAAATTTCTTTCTCAATTTCAAATAACTTTTATTTTCGCTTCCGTGACTATGACTTCCAAATTCGAGGTGTTACTCACATGTGGAAGTCCTGGGGCAACCTCTATGGAAGTCATGTAGAAGTCATGAAAGTCAGTGGGAATAATATTTTTCAAGTTACTTCTTAGCAATTTTTAAAATAACGTCCAGATGACTCGTAATGACTTCTACATGTCTTTCATGCTCGCTTTCATGACTATAGACTTTCAAATGACTTCTAAGCTATTTTCAAATGACTTCCAGATGACTCATAATGAATTTCACATGACTTTCATCCTCGCTTCTTCCATGACTACAGACTTTCAAATGGCTTCCAGATGACTCTTAATGACTTCCACATGTCTTTCACGTTCGCATCCATGACTATATGACTTCCAAAAATGACAACTAAATTACTTTTATTCGGCATTTCAAATGCCTTTCATTTTCGCTTTCGTGACTATGACTTCCAAATGACTTCTAAACGATTTTCAAATTACTTCCAGATGACTATTAATTACTTCCATAAAACTTTCATGTTCGCATCCATGACTACATGACTTCCAAAAATGACAACCAAATTTCTTTCGGCATTTCAAATAACTTTCATTTTCGCTTCCGTGACTATGACTTCCGAATTCGAGGTGTTACATGTGGAAGTCCTGGGGCTACCTCTATGGAAGTCATGATAGTCAAATAGAAGTCAGTGGGACAAATATTTTTTCTTCCGTGACTATGACATCTAAATGACTTATAAACAATTTTTAAATGAATTTCAGAATTCTTAATGACTTCAACATAACCTTTGTGTTTGCTCCAGCAACTATATGATTTCCAAAAATTACAACCAAAATAGTTTTAGTCGGCCACCTAAAATTACTTTTATGCTCGCTTTCATGCATAGGTAATAGGTATGTCTGTCAAATGACTTCTAAACAATTTGTTATGACTTTCATGTTCGCTTCAGCAACTATATCTTGCAAAAATGACCACCAAATTACTTCTAATCGACTGTCAAAATAATTTCATGTTCGCTTTCATGCTTATGACTTTCAAATGACTTCTAAACGTTTTTCAAATTAATTTCAGATAACTCTTTATGACCTTCATACGATTTCGCTTCAGTAAATATGACTTCGAAATGATTTCTAAACGATTTTCAAATGACTTCTGGATAACTCTTATTGACTTCCATATGATTTTCATCTTCGATTCCGTGACTATGACTTCCAAAAATGACTATTACATTAGTTTTAATCGGCCTTTCACTTTAAGTTCGCTTTCATGGCTTTGACTTTTAAATGACATCTAAAAAAAATTTAATGGCTTTTAGATAACTAACTCTTAATATTTCAACATGACTTTAGTGTTCGTTTCAGCAACTATGACTTCCAAAAATGATTAAAAGTAATTTAGTAGTTTGTTTTGGAAGTCATATAGTCACGAAAGCGAACCGAAAGTCATTAAGAGTCCTCTGCAAGTCATGGAAGCGAGTATAAAAGTTATTTGAATTTCAAATGAATTTCATGTTCGCTTCCGTAAGTTTATGACTTCTAAATACCAGGGGTTATTCACATGTGGAAGTCCTGGGACAACCTCGGTGGAAGTCATGTGAAAGTCATATGGGGGCACATTTTAACTATTACAGTGACTTCGTGACTTTTGAAACTCACTCACTTTTTCGCAGATTTGTATTTTAACTTAAAAATGACTTTTTATTTTCGAACATTACAAATTCTCACATCGTAGCGCTTTTTGACATAATATATTCAAAATCGTAGCATGAAATGTTCATATTTATTTCGCAAATATGAAAGGAAAAATTCTTTTTTAATTTTTATTTTATTGAATTTGAATATAAATTCAATAAAATATAAATAATATAAAGCAAAATACAAGAAATTATAGCAGCATCTTGGATAAGAATCTCTTCATAGAAGATTTCTTGTTTAAAATAGTTATCAATTTTTGATGCATTTTGACCCTTAATTTAATAAATAATTATTTACCAAATCTGTATTCAAAGCTGATAGAGTCCACACGCACAGTCATACACAATATAAATATTGCTATATGCGGTTTTCTTTACAAATGGCTTTCAAGTCACGAATAACAAATCTGTGACGTTTTGAAAGTCATGAAGTCACATTTCGGTAAATTTAAAATACTTTAATGTAAAAAAAAAGTCAGAAATGATTTTGGGAGTCAAGTTAAATTGGAAACTCTGGAAGTCATGGAAATCATATGGATGTCATGGAAGTCATGGAAGTCATATGAAAGTCGTGGAATTCACATGGAAGTCATATGTCATGGAAATCATACGTCATGGAAATCATATGGAAGTAATGGAAGTCATATGGAAGTCATGAAAATCATATGAAAGTCATGGAAATCATAAGGAGTCAGGGAAGACAAGAGGAAGGCAGGGAAGTCACAAGAAAGAGAGAGAGGACAGAGGGA
>JANSTW010048847.1:0-12939 GCA_027564275.1 Diadocidia ferruginosa
TCATGTGCTTAGCGCATTGCTGCGCTATCAAAAAACTGTATTTTACTGTTTCTGGCCACACGCCCATCAGAACCACCGCATGTCCGATTATTCAAGTTTTCAATATAAATTTCGGTCGATAAAATAATTCCTTTTTTCCTAAAAAATTTTGAATGTTTAGGGGCTCCCTTATGTCTTGAATTTGTGTTGATATAATTCAAATAACTAAAAATATATTAAAATTAAAAATATAGTATATGTAGTATACATTTAGGATTTTTCGCATACAAACGATAAGCCACTTCCATTTTGAAAGAAGGGTGACCCCATTAGTTCAAATTACAAAAAAAAAATTAATGTGCCTATACTCTTACATTCTGTGTAGGTGTGACATAATATTGCATTTTAAAACTTTTGCATACAAACTAAGTAAAAGTATTCATATCCATCCCAGCGGCGTATTTTCCTACAGGCCACTCAGGCAAATGCCTAGGGCCCCCGACTCAAGGGAGACTCTAAATTATCAAATTATATGCATTAATTTTTAATTTTAATATATTTTTAGTTATTTGAAATATATCAACATAAATTCAAGACATAAGGGAGCCCCTAAACATTCAAAATTTTGTGTTTTACGATATTTTATATAAAACAATTTCGCTGCGCTGCCATTTCAATTTGATTCGTGTATTATGTACATTGTACATTATAGTACATTGTATACAGGTTGTGTGTATTCAATTAAAAGGTCTTAACAAGAGCTACACGTTTAGTTTAAAGGGTTTTTATCTATCGTTCCCCCTTCTGTTCGCAGAGAGGCAAATAAAATGTTCCTTCTAAGACATCCTTTAATCCCCAATAGTCGTAGTATAATTTTTGTCGGGGGATGCGAGCCTTTACAGGATAGAGGGGCTGAGCAAAATCTAATCTATACAAGGTCTTTGTAAATCGCAAAGTCTGTTGTTAAATTGTCGGCCATCTTCTCACAAACAGAATTCTGCCTACACAATGAAATCAAGGCTATTCAAATTATGAAAATCAAATCGTATGTCAAATTTTTAAAAGCTACTACTGGCTATTATTATCCTGTGGGGCTGAGGTCCTATTAGGAGCATATTCGCTAAACTGCAGATTCGCCTTATAAATTCATTTATTTATAAAATAATATTCGAAATAAATGTTTATATATTTTTATTAACTGCACTGCAATGCAAGTACTAAATATTTTCGCTGTTTCGAATATATTATTGTATGTACATTGTACAGTACATACACATTTTCAATTAGGTTAACGTATACATAACATAATACATAAAATAATATAATTTTATCTCATTTTTAATTCAGTAACGAAATATGTTTATAAATTACAGCTGAAGAAGATATAAAACAAAAATAAACATAAAATCGAAAAAATGCATTTCATGAATTTAAATAAATAAACATATTTTTATATATAAATGGAAGTTTTTTCCATAAAATATTTATACAAAACTGAATGAATATAAAATTATATTTTTTTTAATAATAATTATTTTCTGTATATATAGGTATATGGAATCTTGTTGCATATAATAAATATATGCATGTCTATAGGTACTTGCAGATAATATTTTTTTTTGAAAATTTTTAAATCTTTTTTGAAAATAAATTGTATACTGGGCTATAGACTACTACTATACTGGACGAGCTAAAAAATCAACCAATAACTCAGGAACCACAGTCATCTGACGAAAATTTGGCTAAGAATTAGAATTAGTTGACCAAGTTTTAACTTTTACACCCACGGTGCATGACATGAAATATATCGCTCAACGACCCATAAGCATTTCCTTAATTCCATTAAAAGTTCAACGACATAACGCCCAAAATATACTTTCATTGTAAACGCATCACTTTATTTATAATTTTTGAAAGGGTGATGTGAAATAACAACCAAAGACATACCGCCCAAAAGCTTTAATAAGCTTAAAACCGCTAGAATCACGCACGAAAACTTTTTTGCGTCTTTGCTAAAAACCGTTTAAACCCGATAAAATGTCCCTTATAAAAAGTATAAAAAAGCGATGGGTTTATATTTTGGCTGCTATGCCGGTTTTAGAATAAGAAAAATATTAAAAAAGCTTTTTAAAGCTTTTAGGCGGTATGTCTTTGCGTGTTATGTCATGTAAACTTTTAGAATTAAGAAAAAGCTTGTGAAAGCTTTGGGACGCTATATGTCTTTACACGTTATATGCCGGTAAATTGTTTCTGATTATTTGATTTTATTTGCGTCATTTTTCTCATCATCATCATCATCTCATCCTCTACTCCATAGCGTGGGAGCATATGGCATCAACAAATTTCTTCCAACGCACTCGATTTCTTGCAAGAGCCTTTATTTCGTTGAAATTCTTTCCTTCGGCTTCGGCTTCCTGCAACATCGTTAAGCGCCACGAAGACTTGGGTCGTCCTCTTCTGCGGGTTCCTTGCGGGTTCCAATCAAGCGCCGCCCGCGCTTTATTATCGCTTGGTCGTCGCAGTGTGTGTCTAATCCAACCCCAAATTCTCTTCCTTATTAATACTTTAATACTCCCAACTTCGGTTTTCCGCCACAGATCTTGATTGTAGATTACATTTGGGTAGAATATTTTTAAAATGCGTCTCAAGCATTTGTTGACAAAAACTTGAATGCGTGACTCGATTGTGTTAGTCATTTTCCAAGTTTCACAACCATATAGTAAGACGGAAAGGCAGTTCGTCTTAAATATTCCAATTTTCAAATTTTGTGAGATCTGTGGGGACCTCCATATGTTACCGAGCATACCAAAAGCTTGCATATAGCCTTAAAATTTTCGACTTGCTTCAAAACTACATAAAAAAGTGTCAGAATTTGATTAAAAAATAAGAAGCTAGTTTTGAAAAAAATTAAACTGCCAAATAAAGAATAATCCGTACATACAATAATTAGGTGTTTTTACTGACATCGATTTTTAACTAACTTTCCGACCAGTTAGCAAGGTTTCGATCAAATTTTTAAGTTAATATAATTCGAAAAATTATTTAAAACTTCTTTAAAATTAACTTAAATTTTTTTAATATATTTTAAATCTCATGTTATGTAAATATGGTGGACTATAGACAGGTTGTATAACATAGGTGCTTCGACAGAATTACCTGTAACTGATCCATTTACAAAATATACATTATTCGCTTGCTCTATAATGGACAGTATTTTGTATATAAGGTATAATGCTTCAGAAACATATGATTATATTGATGACATTGAGTCGCTGATGACAATTACGTTATTAGAAATAACATGAAGGATATGCAATGAAATAATTCTTGATTTTTGGAATATTATTAAAAATATAAAAACATATTACATAGTAATATTAAAATGGCCGACATAATTAAAAACAATGTATTAATTATATAGAAAATATATAATTTGAATTTATAAATTTAATTTAAATGGTTTTATAAAAAATAGGCCATAGAAAATCAAAACCAAACTTCTTGAAATTTATATATTTTTAAAATCTACATTTTATCTCTATACGAATATTACGATGGTGATAAACTCAATTCTAGCAACTACTACTGTAAAAACCCAGATCTGTTTCATTTTCGATTTATAATACTACTAATATTCTTGGAATCGCATTAAATGAGCCAAGCCAAGACATAATATAATATTAGGTAGGTAGGTATATACATTTACGGATTTGTATCATTATATTTTGTATAAAATGTATATATATAATGTACCAGAACTTTCAAGGAAACAAGCAACAATTCACAATTTCATTCGCTTTTGTTGAGATTCATTCAGCTTGTGTTCACAAATTCCCGTTTCCGATACATCTTTTGTATACATTACTTATATATTGTATATAGCCTGGCACTGTAGAATGCGATGACGTTATATTTTATATATAGAAAAGTAACAAGGAAAATAGAAAATTACTTTTTAGCTTTATAGCTTCTGACTGGGGTATATAATAGATTCTTTTCAAAAGAAAAGGAAGCCTTTTCTTCATATAATACTATGTTTACTATATGTGTGTAGGCTTTTTATATCGTACTAATTAACATAAATACTCTTCTCTCGTATATTATCAAACATTTATATAAATATTTTTAAGTTTCTTTTCATGTTTACATTTTGATGCATGAAAATCTTTAAAAAAAAAATGAAAAATCATTTTTTCTTTGAATTAAACTTTGTGCATAGATTTAAAGTGAAGAAAAATATCGGTCCTAGCGCCTTCAGCATAACAGGGATACTGCTTTTACTATAACTTTTAACATTTGAAAACTGACACAAACCAAAATTTTCTCTATTAGTTTACATTTTTGTTCAAATATATATATTTATAAAAAGAGATTGGAGGCTCGTTTTACAAGTAGAATCCCAGAGTATATAGGGGCACTTAAAACCCACAAAAAAATCGTATGACATCTTTGACCTAGAGTAAACTAAAAAACTTTCTTGTGTCTGATAATTTGCTGACGGACGCACGGACGATATTTTTTTTCTGAATCAGGGCATCATAAAACGCAAACAAATTTGCCCCGTTTTGGACCATATCGACCTAAGGCTTGTACTATATTTACATACATTATTCTAATACCATTATGGTTTATTTGTATGAATAGTAAAAGCAAAAATAACTTTAAATCTATAAATCAGTAACATTTTTGGTGTAAAACAAGCTTTACGATTTTTCTACAGAAATTTTTTGCAGGAAATGCTGGATAAAAGATAATAAAAATGCATAATAATAATATATACATTATAGAAAAACCTATTTTCTATCTATAAATTTTCACTTTTCTAATTTTATAAAAATTTGATTTGAGATTCTGATTTTCTCGCATGTATAGTAAAACATTCTCACTTATCCGAAATTCGGATAAAACATTTAACATTCAATTTGCTCTTGCTTATTTTATCTCTATTATACAAATTCATCTCCTATACCGAGAAAATTATATGTTTTTCAAACATGTGCTATTTCGTAAAGCTTTATTGCAAGTTTATATTTTGATAAGCTTATATTATGTATAGTATATAGGTATTTTCAATTGATATATTTAATGAAATATGTTGTACTTTTAGACATTATGTATTATAATATATATATAGTAGCTTAAGAGCTACAAATTGCTTACTATATATACTATATAGTATAATAGTTTATTAAGAACTACTCAGCTATACCCATATATTATATCGGAGTAATGCATAATTTATACATATTTTCTATAGTAAAACCATGTTACATGAAAATTCACATTATAATAAATATGAAATTCATTTTAATAAATATTATATAGGTATTTATATGTATATACAAAGTATATAGTTATACAATATAACATGTCATGTCAAAAACATATCTAATCCACATTATAATAACAATTTATATACAAAATTATGTATTATATGGAATTTATGTATATAGATCCGACCAAAGCTAATTTACATTTTACTATAAATGTTATTATATTTATTTTATTTGACAAATAATTTTGTAAATTTTCTAGATATAAAAGCTTGTTATACGCAGTATATTATATAATTGTATTGTAACAATAAAATGAAAACCAAATTTTGAATTATTATTATTATTAGAATTTACTATATTTTTTAGACTAAAATTACTATTTCAGCATAACTGCATCAGGTCTATCTGGATTGAGTGTAATATCGCAATTTTATTTGTAATAAAATTCAATATAAAATGTTTTAATTAATATTAGCATAAAACATGAAGTTCATTATATTATACTCTATATTTTATAAATTTATATTTATTAACTCAATGATATACAACATCGAATATTTGAAATTTAAAAATAGACAAATTGCAGACATGTATACCATAAAACGCAAAATATTTTTTTTGTCGACAAATTTCACATTTATGATATAATTTGATATTTTTCTGATTTTGGTTAAAATATAAATTGTTTTTAATTAGTCGTTCGAAATATATAGATAATTATCTGTGACGTATGTTGAAAAGGTTTTTGCACTGCCCCATCGCGTACAGTGTCGAATCTTATCCAATCATTAGTTTGTCAAATATCTTTCATTTGATAACAAACAATCCATACTCGCCCTGTAATCATCATCATCATCATCATCATCGCGTCCTTTAATTCAAATCGAGGGAGGATATTGACCATTTATTTTCTATCTGATACCATGGTATTCATTGACGACTATATCAAAGATGGAGTGTGGCTGGTTTTACACTATATGAGAAACCCTGTAAATTAATGAAAATTATTTTGTCTCTTATACGAAACTATAAGCTCTTCCCCCTCCAAGAGAACATGAACATCAACTTTATGTTATAGTGCGTTTGGATATCTATATTTGAACGCATATGCTATATGCACACAACAGCATGTAGAAACTTGAATTTTCAGTTTGTTTTTGTTCCTTTGCGTTCAAATAAATTTTTGATCCTCTTTCTGACTTTTATGCAAATAAATTTTATTATTGTTGATTTTTAGAATTATTTTGATTTGTTTTCTGTAAGTTAATTATCATAATATTATAATAGACTGCGCACAAACTGAACACATCAAGTATTCGTCACTGATAATTACTCATACAATACAACATACTATATTGTCAAAATAATTATATATTAGATTACAATTTCTCATTTTACAGCATAGAAATGCCATAAAAAGACAATTTTAAATATAAATACACATCAGATACATTTTATCACGCACTTAAACAAAATTATAATCATAATTTTAGCTTTAATATGGATATTTTGAATTTTCTCGTATAATATAAATCTTAAATTCTATATTAAATCTGCTACCATTATAATATAGAAGCTATAACATGTTCCTTTTTACCAAATACAAAAGCTTTCCCATTCACTTATATATAGACTATAATATTACATAATGTGTAGTTATGCTTTATTAAATTTTATTAAATACGCGCCAAAAATTTTCATCTTTATGCAAATTTTTTCAACTTACTCAATTTCGTGCAGTATATTGTATAATATACGGTACATGGAAGAAACTTCGCCCAAATGGTTATGTGTGTGCGGTATAGACATAACAGATTTCGACATTTTATGAAATTTTCATAATCGTTTTATGTACATAGATAACTATATAGGATGTAAAAGAAGCCTGGGATAAAATGTTATTGCATTTAAATCTGAATATTATAATGTCTATAAAATATATAAAATATAAATTTTGCGGAAAAACACTTTTCTTTTCTATATTTTCTGGGTGTGATTAAAATGTTTCAACAGTTTCGCATAATTTACGAAATTACAAAAATTCAATATACTATAGAGTTTTAATGGCCTTCTTCTTATATTGCTGGAAATTTGCTAAGTTAAATTAAATTCACCATCATGGTGCCGCAGACTTATTTTGTGGACATTGGAATTTTGTCATTTTTCTTGGAAAAATATATTTTAATATGGAAAATTATTATATTTAATCATTACGAAATTATGGTGTATAGATTTTAAAAACAATTTATAACTAAATTATTGTCTATAGTGCTTAGTCCTTTAAAGTGATTGTTGAATTTAAAGATTGAAAGTTAAATGTTGTAAAAATTAATTTTTTCTAAACATTGCAATGCAATCGGTCATTATAGTTTTTTTTGACTGTAAGTACGCTCTCACAATAAATTGTATAAATTGGCATCCCTTGAGCGGAATTTCTCTACCTACAAATTGCATAAATTAAGATTTCTTTACTTGTAATTTGGCATCTCTTGTGAGTTGAGAATATCTCTACTCACAAATTGCAAGAAGTGAGATTTCTTTATTTATAAATTGGCATCCCTTGTGGGGAATTTCTGATTTTCTCTACTTACAAATTGCAAGAAGTAAGAAGTTAATAATCTCTACTTACTATGTGGACGAATGTATGTGGTGCATATGCTAAACATTTAAATTAATAACCGTGAAATATAACAAGAAAATCAAATTGTTGTGTAATTATTAAGTTTAATAAAATTTGTGAAGCTTAGAAAAAACAATATTTTGGTAATTTTTGTTTTATATTTGTTTTTTGTTGCGTTGAAAGTGGTCCGCAAACTTGATGGCATCCCGTAACTAATTTGATTTTTGTATTTTTTTTTGTAGAAAAATCTCAAGAAGTACTAGATTTGCACTACTTACAAATCCCAAGAAGTAAAAATTCTTTACTTATAAATTGGCATCCCTTGTGGAAAAATTCTCTACTTACAAATTGCAAGATGTAAAATTTCTTTACTTATAAATTGGCATTCCTTGTGGGAAATTTCTCTACTTACAAATTACAAGAAGTAAGAAGTATAGATAACCCAACTCCACTGACGAAAGGTCAGCCTAGAAATAGTGCAATCCTTGTCGGTATGAGTAAAAAACATCAATTTTTTTAAGGTTCTAGCGTAACCTAGAACTACAGGCTTCGGCGAATATCTGGAGCCATATAATATTACAGAAATATTCATTTTTCGTTGATCGATTAGCCGTTCCTAAATTTTTAAATTTGTTGACACTCACGATCGAAAAAAAGTAAATATTTTATTATAATAGTTTTTATGCGTAAAAAACATTTACTTCCTTCATAGAAGATTTCTTTACATTTTTTGTAAAAACTCACAATGGTTAATATATTATCGATGGACATTACTCCATGTTATATTAATACATATTGTAGTATAGCATATAATGTATATTATATCATATATGTATAGTGAATTTTTTTGAGATGTTATGTGGCTTGTCTGCTATATACAGGATTTATATTATACTAATTTGAAAAACAAAATTCATATTATTGTTAATTTCTTGGTACAATTCGCTGCAGCTTCGGCGAATAGCTGGAGCCACATAATATTACAAAAATATTCACTTTTCGTTGATCGATTAGCCGTTCCTAAATTTTTAATAATGTTATGGTTACACAGTTTTTCTTTGCATTTTCATAAATGTTTCCATCTTTTCACTTCGATCTATTTCAATATTTCTTTCAAAATATATACAAATCAGGCTTAACTATATACTATAAAAGTTCGCCCCAAATTTTCTATACAATATTTATAAAATATTCCGGTTTTTATTTATGTAAGGCATTACCAAAATTATATTCCGTATTGTTTATTTCTTCGCAGCGTATACATAAGAACATAACGTTGCATTAGTTTAGTTTTACGAGTATAGACATTTTGAAGTGTTGGCATTTATGTGCGAGATATTAAACAAAGAAAGATTATGAATCATCTACATAATAGAGAAGAACTTTATAATAACAATAATAAGAAGATGGAAAAAATCACCCCTGCATTCTTAAATAAATTATATGTATATATCGAATCTATATAGTTACGTAAGCTTGAAAAATAAAAATATTAAAATACATTATATCGGCAAACTTGCAAATCTAACCGAAAATTTATTTCTTGTTTATGTTAAACAATATAAAATTTTATGGAATGTTTTATAAAGCTTTATGTATAATATATAGATAATAATTTGATTAAAGGTCTATTTATAACATATATATATGAATTTTTTTTTTATTGGATTCGTTTAATATAATTTATATAGAATTTTATATCTGGACGCACGCAATAAACTGTATAATAAAATATCTGATAACAGGGATTTTAACAAAAAAAAAGCATTTCAAATATTGAAAGTTTAACAATAAAAAATAATCAATCTGCGATGTAAGGAGAGTGATAACGACAAAATACACAATATTGGATCCAATTAAACCGCCCAAAGATTGATATGGAAAAGTTTTGTAGCATACACAAGTTATGCGCGTCTCCAACACTAGAAAGTCATTTCATTCAACTCGTCGAGTCTCTAAATTGGGCATCCGTAACATGAATGGCACTGCAACACATGTATGTGCGAGAAAAAAATCAGAATGCGTATCAAAAGGGGGATATTTTATATTATAATATATGAAAAGAAGGGCGAATGTATTTCATATATTTTATATATGAACTGTGTTTTTGTCACCGAGGAATGACATTATTTAAAATGAAATGTTAAATCATAGTGATGTGAACTGTGAATGAAGGAATGTTATATTGAAATAATTTTTTTTTCTGGAGTCAAAAAAATATTTTATATATAAAATAGGGAAAAAATTATAAAAATGGGAAATGTTAAACTATATATAGCAGTATAGCACACACATATAGTATTATGTGTAAATGAATGTTTTACACATTTAAATGTGGAGAAAGCGTATGGCTCTGTAGAGAAAGGTATACACAAAGATGTGCATTCTTCATTTGATAAGTACTTGACGTTTTTTTCCTTTCTTTATTTTTTTTTTGTGATAAATATCGCATTCATTCCGGTTTTCTTCTTCGGTACATGATATAATGACTATAATATTTAAATATATTTGACTAAAGTGGTACTAAGAGAGCTTTTAAAAAAATACTTTTCTAACTATATATATGGGATTTAAATAGAACTTGTATAGATATACCCAGATGGGTACTTACTATATGAATACATATACTTTGAAGTAATTTTTATATTGTATGCATATAAAAATTTCGTTTGGCATTTAATCAGAAAGGCTTGAAAAATGAATAATAGCATTTTTATAGATTTTTTTTTTAAATATTTTTTTTTAATATTTAAAATATTTGTTTCCGAATTAAACCTTTTTGTCAATATACCAACTTAATACTCTCGTTTTTGTAAATTTCAAACAAAGCTTAAAATGTGCATTAAATATTATACAAAGCTGAAAACTCACCCACCAAAATATCATATAAATCAATATAACAATTCGCAAAGTTCATTTAGGAGTAGATAAATAAATTAATAATTTTTCTATATACAACCTTTTGAAAATATTCTCCCTCCTCCCGAAACCTCTTCAAAATTTGTATGGGTCTAGAAGAAGAACCCACAACATTGTTTATTCTTGGAGTTTGTTGCGTCCTAACTAAAAAAACTAAATGCACCAGAGAGTAACAAATGATTAAATCAAATAAAGAGGTCCCCTGAATAAAAAAAAGCCAATTTCCCCGGGCAAATTTTATAAGGAGGTGTCTTCCCAACTGCTCTGCCTGCTGTATTGTTTTTTTTAGTCTTAAAGCACCATAAACTCTACGAACAAATATTGTTCAGGAATTTTGGTAACATAACGCCTAAAAGCTTTTTTCTTTTTTTTCTGATTCTGGAACCGAAAGCTAAAATATAAAACCATCGCTTTGTTTATAGTTTTTAAAAGGTAATTTTCTTCGGTGTTTAGCAAAGACGCAAACCAATAAATAGTTTTTGTACAAATTTAGCGGTTTTAAGCTTGTTAAAATTTTTGGGCGATATGTCTTTGATTGTTATCTTTGTATGTACAAATTATTAATAGTATGTATTCGCACTTTGATCAGCCATCTATTGCATTGAAGAATAAACAGGCGAATTTAATTATATGTTGGTTCTTGTTTTTAAGGCCAAAGCTACAACAACAATGGTAACTTATAGTACTTATATAAACTTATATATGCAAAGGTGTTTTCTCCACCTCGTTTTAAGTTTGAAAAAGATTCGCTGGAGAGGTTTGTTTTAATTCTTTCAGCAACTTAAAGTAGTGGCTTATCACTCTTAAGAAAAAATTGTATGGACCTTCTTCAGAATTTTTATTAAGAATATTATAAATTGTTTATATGATATAGAGATACCATTATTTAAATTTCATATACATATACATATACATTTGAAACCCCGTTAAATACAGGACTAAATTTTTTTTGTGGAGATATCCCTATTTATTTACAATGTGAAGATAAAATACCACATGAGCTTATGTAATGTATGATTTTTACTAATTTGTTTTTTTTTTAAGAAATTCTCCCTAAAAGATATTCATTATCATCATCTTGTCCTTTACTCCTAGACGTGGGAGCATAGGGCATCCACAAATGACCGCCATTGCACTCTATTTCTTGCCAAATCTTTGAGGTCAGATATTAGAATATTAAAAAAAAATTCTGGTTAGGTTCATATTGCTGAATGATCAATAATGTCGAATTTCGTATAATGAACTTCGGATAAATGACATATTTGACCTAACATACCTTTAGACTTGACGGCATTTGGTCAATAATTTATGTGTATAATATATGGTCTTTCGAGAAAAAAAAAACAAATTTTTGCAAAAATCAAAATCAAGAAATGTAAATCTGATTTTTATGAAAGGAAGCCAAATAAGGAGTATTTGGTATTTTATGAAAGGTATCTATTCTAAACACACATTTTTCAGGGCGAACGGGTGCGAGTCAAAATTTTTTAAATTAATTATTAAATTAAAAATTTTCAAAACAAAACAGGAAGAAGTGTTTAGTACGTTATGAAAAGATGTTTAAAAACTCCTTCAAGATAAAAGTCGTGATATTTTTTTTATCGGAGGATGATTTAGTATAGAGAGTGGATTTATATTTGAAGCAAGGACGGAAACCGGTTTCACAAAACTAAAACCAAAACCAAAAAAAGCTGAAAAAATATATAAAACCATAACCAAAACCAAAATTATAAATGTTATAAAACCAAAACCAAAACCATAACCAAAAACTATTTTAGAAAAACCAATAGTCAAACCTCTAAATTTTCAAATTGGTTTCCGTCTCTGATTTGAAGCATTCTATACAGTGTAATTGTGTATTCTACAGTTGTATGTTCTGCGTTCTGTAATATCTAAATAATGTTTTCGGTAATTTTCTGTTAAAAAGCAATATTGATTAGATTAAAAATATCTAAAACTCAATATTATATCAAGCCCAAGTATGTTAGATAAAGAATGAGGCCGTATATAGAAACATTTTTTACTATTAATATATCATCATCGTGTCCTTTACACAAAAAGCGAGGGTGCATAGGGACCATTTTTACCCTTTTTTCTATCTGATACCATGGTTTTCATTGACGACTATATCTTGACTACTATCAA
>JANSTW010048858.1:0-12939 GCA_027564275.1 Diadocidia ferruginosa
ATATGACACCAACTGTTCCTGCTGACATAGTCAATGATGATATAGTCAAAGATATAGTCGTCAATGAAAACCATGGTATCAAATAGAAAAAGGGTAAAATGGTCCCTATATGCTCCCTCGCTTTGGAGTAAAGGACACGATGTTGATGAAGTCGTCGAAAAAGTCTGCTCTTTGAGTGGACTGTTTATATTTTCATTGTGTGTAGTTAGTACATAGTTCCATATAGTTACGTTTATATTCGCGTTACAGTGTTACACAGTTACACATTTAACAAGTTATGTAGAGAAATTAGCATTTTAGCGTAAAAAATCTGTTACTTTATAATTTTTTTTCCCGTACTTCATTTTCTTCCTGTGTTCCCGCTTTTTTGTATGGGAGCTACCCGTTCCTGTAATCAAAATTCAGGATAATAAATAGCAGACTTTATAGGGTGGACGGAATTAGCGCGGACGTTATCAAATACCTAACTTTGCCTTTAGAGAAATACGCCAATGAAACCTAGTACGCTTAGTGGTGAACAATTTTTTGGTTGGAGGATTACAGTTAATAACAGACGGGAATATATACAATTATAGAAGGAAGTTTTTTGTTTTGACGATTGAATTATTGTATTATTAAAACAAAATTAATAAGAAAAGCTGTGTCTTGGGAGGAAGAGGTCAATGCCCCAGCCCTACCCAATTGACGCACCTGGCCTTAACAGATTGTTAGGAAAACCACATTTTAAGGAGAATTTTTATATTATTACGGCCCAGAGAAATTGTCTTTTTTAGGATGAAAATAATTTATTGTCGTATCTCGCCCCATAGTATTTCTAGTTATATATCAATGAAGGATGTTTAAAAGGTGCTGTAAAAAACGAAAAACATTTTTTTTAAATATTTCATTAATAAAATCCTATTTATTTCATTTCAATATCATCATTGTCTAGTACAACATGCGGTTGCATACATTTTAGTGTAAATTCAATAAATTTCAAATCTTTTAAATATTCCGTCATACGTTTAAAGTGCCGTTCGGTGTACGGCAGAGTTTCTTCGATAATTTTCTCTAAACCAGACGACGGCACAAATGTGCCACTAAGAATATCGTTTAGGATAATGTTCAGGACTAGTTGGGCGGGGCGACAATTTTTACTGTTTGTATTCCAAGTGCTGGCATGTTTTAGCAAAGATGTTTTATGTTCGTCCGATAAACCGAGAATTGTCTCGTCCAGGCCATCTTCTTGTGTTTTTATAACGTTCGTTATAATTTTCAGCGAAAGCATAGGTTTGCCTAAACGTAATGCTAATCGCAAGGCTTTTAGCAGTCGCTTTGAAGCTAACAGATTGTTAAGTTCTTGTTCCTGCAAGGATATCTCTTGTTGTTCCAGTTGAAGGGCTAGTTTTTGTTCTTCTGTTACGTCTTTCCATTTTATCAATTGTGAATCGGTGCCACCACTAAAGAATGATTGTTCGTCGTGCGACAGAGCCACAGCCCATATTCGACCATCATGTTTATCTAAAGTGGTCGTACATTCGGACGTTTTTATGTTCCATAATTTTATCAAACCATCTGATCCGGCCGACAGCAATTGCATTCCTTGTGTGATAAATTCAGACTTTAAAATGGAACTTTCATGTCCTTCGAAGGTTTTCAGGCATGACATATCGGACAGTGACCATAATTTCATTGTGCAATCGGCTGATGTTGTTAGTAGAACTTGATCGCTTGGCGAGAATCGGACACACCAAATGCCACGTTTGTGCCCACGAAATACGCCCAACAACGTTAAATCGTTTGCTTGCCACAATTTGGCTGTCTTATCTTGAGATGCTGTGGCGATCATTTTATCATTTGGCGATATGGCAACACAGTTAACATCTTTATCGTGTACAATTTGAGTGGCCAAGCATTGCAAATTTAATGGTTCCGCAGGTCGCTGAGTTGGCATCTTAGGAATTTGCCATACTTTAAGACAAGTATCTTGACTGACGGATGCACAAATTGTTTGAGCCGCCTTACCAAAAGCCACCGAACCAACCGATGCAGTGTGCTTTGTACCAATAGCCAAACAGCTAACCGTAAAACTACCCGGATCCAATTCCCACAGCCGAACTGTTGAATCTTTTGCCGATGATAACAATAAGTTACGATGGGCGGCCAGCGACAGTACAATATCGGTGTGACCATTTAACAGTTGACAATTCATGGTCAATGTATCGTACAATTTAATGGCTCTACTATTTGTGGCAGCCGCTAAGAATCGTCCCTTCTTACCCAAAACAACTAAATCAAGAATTTCATCACTGAAACCAATTAATTGTTTCGAACAATAAAAAGTGCTGGCATTGTGAACTAGAATATTGTGATCGGCCGTTACGCAAGCAAATTGGCCACCGTTTTCTTCATTTAGCAGTAAATGTGTTATGGACAGTCCATCGTTTTCAGTTATCGTTGTTATTAGCGATGTCTTTTGTTCGTAGATCATTCGACCGCCAGTCATGTCCCAGATTTTTAATTTTCCTTTTTCGCCAGCCGATACAGCATAGACTCGGTCTGGATCCAATTCGATTTCGTCGGGTAATTTAAATTGGCTATTGGATGTGGGCAACACTATTACCCCTTCGCAACCCTCATATATTGGAACTGTTCTGATAGATTTACCGGTTGCCAAGTCCCAAAGAATTAAAACTTTGTCACGACTACCAGACACCATTGTATCGCCACTGTCTACACCAATCGATATTGAGGTAATTTTTGAAAAGTGACCACTTAACACAAACTGCAAATCCTTTGTTGCATAATTCCAACAGTGAATTTTGTTATCATCAGCCGCAGCAAATACCAGTTGCCTCTCCTTATCCCAATGAAATTTCAACACACTTATAACACCCTGACAACCACGCAGTGTTCCCACACAAGTCTTGTGCAAATAATCCCACAAGCGAATGGACGAATCTGCGCCACCGCTGGCAATTACCTTGTCGCATGGACTAAATGCCAACTGGGGTATGGGACCTTGATGAATTCCTTTCCACATTTTCAATTGGACACCATCGACGCGTTGCCACAGTTTGATCAGGCCACTTTTATGCGATGTTACAACTAATTCATCGGTATGACTAAGTGCAAATGTGTAAATTAAATCGGATTCGATCAAATCCAGTTCACCACCGTCCACCTCTGCCATGCCACATATTGAACGTTGCTTTGTCAATGTTGATTCGTCGCTCAGAGGAATGACGTTTATCTTATCATTATTTTGACAAAGTAATTCTTTGCCATCGCTTGTCCACAGCACTGTGCCGCCTGTATAAAATGCTCCATACTGGGCATCAACTTCAAATCTGAAAAGATATTAGGGTTCGATTAGAGATATCTAGAATTATGCGGAATACTGCATCAATGGTTCAAATGCTGATTTCACTTGACATACTCAGGACATTCCTTTAAAATACCAATCTTTCTTTCTATTTTTATCATTTCAAAACAAATTGCGTTAAAAATTGTTGCATATTTTCAGCAGAATAATAATAATTTTCTTATCATCATCAGGTCTATGGCGCGTCGTGTTAAAATAAAGTGCTATTATTGCTCTCAGAATAATTTATCAATCAACACAA
Source organism: Diadocidia ferruginosa (assembly GCA_027564275.1). Lineage (NCBI taxonomy): Eukaryota > Metazoa > Arthropoda > Insecta > Diptera > Diadocidiidae > Diadocidia > Diadocidia ferruginosa. Next base: position 3,606 of record JANSTW010048858.1, read on the forward strand.
TCGATCTATTCCGGAAATATTAAATATTTAATTTAATTAAATTAAAAAAAATACACACTGCCAGTGAATGGTAAATTGCGCGGAGATAATTTACAAACAATATTTATCATTAGTTATATTATGTTGAGTATCTAGAACTGCGATATTAACAAAAACATTATTTGTGTACAACAACAAGTGCGAATTCGTCATAACAATTCATAACAGATGAGAATTGTCTCTAGCTTTTGGCGTAGAAGACACGAATATGAATATGGTCTAAGATCGGAGTTTACAGAATAATGAAAAAGAGTTCAGCTCTAGAACTGAGTCTAAAGCATTCAGATTCATGATGAAAATAAAATTCAGCTTCTCCCTTTCGGCCAGGCAAGGGAGAAACCACTAGAAATGATTTCTGATTTCCGAAATGATTTGTCCCATGATTTCCGAAAGTGGTTTCTCCCTCAATATACGGTTATGTGAATATAGACCCAGATTTGAATTTTAAATTCTAATGAAAGCAGATTTCTGATAAAACAAAATAATAAAAAAATCAGCTTCTTTTCTGTGTAGTAAAACACGAAGTTATATGAATATAGATTATAGAGCCAGATCTAGTCTAGATCAGTCTAAAAGATTCAGATTCCTTCTTTGCTTTGGAGTAGAGGGCATCTTCCATGTTATATGAATACCCATAATTTAGACCATGTATGGAACCCGCCGATTCCTTGTGTCATAGAATTCAGAATTTACGCTTAATATAATTTTTCTATTTCTATTCTTAATCCAAAAAAAGACCGGAAATCTTGGATAAATAAAACTATTTTCTTATGTTCTATTCGAAACCGTCCGCGCGCGCCATAACCTCAATTTGTCAGAGTAAACATTGCGTTTTTTTTTCTTCTCCCCATTAAAATGCCCGTAAACAAATAATACTTACGCTTCTTTTAATTTAGTTTTACTGGCCATTTTCGTAATTTGTTTTTCCTTAAAACATAATTAATAACTGCACAAAAACTGTCCAAAAAATAACTTTTGAAAACAAAAACAACCCGCAAAAGTTTATATTTTTCTTAAAATAAATATTAAACGCACACACGTGTTTACACTGCGCCCGTGTGATATTTTCAAACGAGAGAGTAAAACTGGTAAGGTGGCGGTGAGAAAAAGCTTAATTTACTGCAGCTTCTCTCTGGATGTATAAAATTTAACATCTCTTATGCGAACGCATCCTTATATAATAATTTTACGAAACATAACCTAAAAAGCAAAACAAAAATAGAAAATTTTTACGCAAAAAAATGATAATAAATAAATTACATAAATTATGTGGATTACAAAGGCAGTTTAATAAAATTAGTGCCAAGGCAATTGCAACAAGTTATACAAGCTGCCAAGCAGCAAACAATTCCGTGGATAGGAAAAATGAATGGACAACAATTTACAAACTACCAAGCATCAGACATTTCGTCAATTTGAATCGGTTAAAAGTTTATCAAACAGGAGGCACCGTTTTGGCCATTCCCGCGGCTCTGGTAATGGAAGCCAATGCATATTTACCAGCCGACACTTCAATATACATAAGTTTTGCGGGTAAGTACTTATAGTTTAAGATTTGCCTTTATTTCGTTTAATGTTCGATCTTTTTTAGGTATCACGGGCACAGCCACTCTTTGTCTCTTCAGTTATTTAATTAAGAATCTGATCGGCTTTGTTTACCTAAATTCGGATAAGACAATGGTAAAAATTGGCTATTTAGATTTTTGGGGCCGTAGAAAAAACGCAGAAGTGCCCGTCGATTGTATAGTGTCGGCGCCGGAAGTTAAACACACAGACATAGCGCTGTTGGTGCCACTTCAGCATATTGTAAATTTTTTAGGAACTTCAGTCAAAACAACAAACTCCACAGAAACGTACAAACTGTTATACCGTCATGGTCAAATATTGGAACGCAAAGATTTTCTACATATTTTCGGAGATAATTAAATATTTGAAAATTTTTGTAAATAGAAAAAAAAATTTATTAAATGAAAATTGTATTATAAATGTTAAGACTAAAACTGCCTGCCGGGCATCTACGTCCACCGATAATGAGCATAGGCTCGATTAGCCTCACATTGTCTATGCAAATCTTGCTTCTTCTTGACCACTCGGCCAGTATTTGCAGCTGCATCTAGCAGTTCCCAGGCGATTTTTTCGGGAAAGTGAACGGTCCGTTCCTTCTCTCGACCGGCCTCAACCAACCAACGCATCGCAATAAAATATGAATTTTTATCGGTTATTGGCATTGGCACTTGATACGTAGATCCACCCCGTTTAATTGCAGTTAATTTCAGCACTGGTCTACAATTTTCAATTGCTTTATGCAAAATGACCGTGGGATTCAATTCAATGGCAGCCTTTTCCTCTTCCGTTTCGGCCAAATGGTATCGTTCCAATTGAATACGTTTAATGTTCTCAAATCCTTTTTCAATTAAATCTCTTGCCAATTCTTTTCGACCACATCTCATGATGTAATTTATAAATTGTGTCTTACGACTGTCGTGGAAGACCGACGAGGTTTGATTGGTGAGGGCCGCCTTTATCGGCACATGCTGAAGACGTTGAGCTTCGCCAGACTCAAACAGTTCTTTTTGTTCGGATGGTTTAAAGACGGGCTCTATAAAATGGGGTCCATATGAGGTCATTCGAATGGAAACATCCTTCAAGTTCCCCAATCTAAACAAAAATATTTTAGGTTATATTTTGTAAATATTGAGATATACCCCTAGTGGACCTACCGTAACTGTTGTCCGGTTAGTTGTATTGTTTTACGAAACATTGTTCTTTGTTTTTAATTATTTCTTGTAGCAATTAATTTATTTTTAAGTATTTTTAAAAAAAATTTCAGAAAAAAGTCGTAACTTCTAAGAACTCACAGATCAGTTGTATGGCCGATGGAGAAAAATAAAAAAATCGCAATAAAAAAGCTCTCTCTGGAATATTTTCACATACAATTTGAGAGAGTGATAGAAAAAGCTTTTGGTATTACTATTTTTCGCGGTTTATTTAAAAATTGTGCTGGATCGATTGAAATGATTTTTTTTAATTTTAGGCTTTTGTGGGTCTGATTAATTTAAATAAATAAAATAAAATAAATAGATTATCAACATCGCCGGGTCTTTTATTCTGTTGTGAGGAAACCATATAGGGACTTCTTTTTTTTTGGTAATCGCAATGGGGCGGGTTTCACACTATATGAAAAACCATATATCTGTTGGTATCATACAGGAACATAACTACTAAAAACAATACAAATAACCGTTTCTTGGATTTAAATTACTTAAGATTTAGGTAAGAATTTTTCAAGATTAGGTGAAATAATAAACCTTTCCATATTTGTCCTAATTTATATTTATTTTTCTAAACTAAACATATAACAATAATTTAATATTAATTTCCATTAGCTCATTAAACAGTACGAGCACTTTCGTTTATGGTTCTTTCAAGGTCTGTCCCTTCATAAACGGCTTTATTTTTCATAGCTTCTTGCAATTTGGAGAATTCAAACTTTTGTTGTGAAAATCGGTAGCTGTGAAATTTTGAAAATATTTTAATTACTTAAATTTAATTTATATATAGTCTCATACCGGCACTGGAAATAATACACTAATGTTGTGGTTGTAAATGTTGCCATAGAAAAATGCATTCCTAGTCGCGGCTTTGATGTTGCCATAAATGTTAGAAATCCTACTCCTATTCCGCCTGATATTCCGTATAGGAAACTTTCACGAAAACATGGAATTTTTGCCACATCTCGTCCAAATATGAATAGTTCCTAAAAATAATTAGATAAAGATTCTAATTAGACTATAAATAAAACTTCCTATTAAAGCCAAAACAAATTATTTTACCTTTGATTTTCGATACTCCTCTTCTTCGGCTAGACTTTGCTTTATATCATCCATTACTTATTTGTATATGTTTCAATTATTTATTTATTATAAATTTATAAATAGGTCAATTAAATTATTTTTATCAAAATAAAATTTTTCCAAAATTTGTTGGTTATGTTCAATGTTGTGTAAAAAAAGCTGATGGAAAAATGAAATTTTCGCCGCAAAAAAGAAATTATAAAAGTGAATGCGTTCAGTGCTACGGCGAGTCTATGTTTACGTTGAATCCTCATCAATTAGTATTTCTATAAAAAAATTGTTAAAAATATAATTTAAAAATAATCAAATGAAAATTATTTAAATAGTTTAATTGAAGCGAGTCTTTATGGTAGTCAAATGCGAGTGGCCAACTCGAATTTACAACAACAATTTGAATATGAAATGATACTAATAACTAGCGCTGATTGGCTGGTACCTAAAATATCGACACTAGTTGTCTACTCGAATTGAACACATTTCTACATTAATTTTTTTTCCTCAAATGGCCACTTCTGATGCGTTTGACTCTTTTTTAAAAATTTTGATCCCGCAACAAACAATTAAATCTACCGTATTTACGGGGATACCACTTAAATTCAATTATAAATCCAGTGCCAAAAGCCAAATGCCAGCACTGAAATCTTGTAGAATGAACTATTAGCTCATATTAATTGGAAAAATAATTTTTTATTTTGAAATATCGATAGTCGTTATATATGTGTTATCAGGTTCACCGACAATAGGATTGTCCAGAAAAAAAGTCTTCATGTATTTTAATTATTTAAATTTTTGAACATGTCCCCGATCCATTTTATGCCTGGGTTGGCTCGTTCTACTACATTTTTCCAGATTATCATAGTTACCAACGTAAAAAAATGTAATGCATTTTTTGGTTTGAAATGAATGATTATAAATAAATCCTTCTATTAAAATAAAATCCACACTGTCCCCGAATCTAGTCCGTTGTTTTTTTTTAAATGATTAAGAGGTAATAATTTAAAACGTTTAAATTTTAAAAATATATATTCTTGGTGTGTGTATGTACAATAATATGGCATCATCAGAAAATATAGGTAAACCTATTGCCCGAAAAGAAAATTCCCTCAGACGACAATTCTTTGAAATGAAAGTCCAGTTAAATGGTGAGCAATAAGGAAATTTTCTATAATTATAATTTTCCATATCCATATATATATTAATATATCATTCAATTATTTTGTTCAATTAATTTACATTTTATTTAATTGAGGATTCGAGGTAATTTCAATTATTGTAAAATTAAATTCCGGGCCCAAAGCTTATTATGTATGAGCGCGGCGAATTGCGTGACAGACGAAATATTTTTTTTTCTATCGCGAAAACAATGATGGCCGCGGTGCTTCAGGTGCATGAAAAAAACGAAAATATTATCTTTTTTTCACCAAAATAAATCACATCATTGATAAAAATACGAAACTGTTATGTTAATTTACTATAAATATTTTGATTACGTGTGACACCATCATAATCTAGCGGGTTCATTGTAAATATACGCGGTGCTTGGCGATCAGTGAACAGAAAATATCAGCGGAGGTTCGGAAAAAATAGTGAAAATATTTACATAAAATCTTGTTTTCAAACGCGTAAAAAAAGGTTGGTATACCTACAAACCTTTTTATCGTTGCAATTAACGTGTATGTTTATTATTTTTAAGGTTGGGCTTCTTTTTAATTTAATTGATTAATGATTTATTATAGTTGCGATAAATTTCTCTTTTTTTCATTGTTTTCAGGGACACAACAAAAATGGAAATCTCCACCGATCCGTATGAACAAAAATTATATCACATGTTTACTAGTCATGATACTGAATCTAAGGGTAGTTTGGACAAAATAGCTTTATCGAAATTGTGCAAAACACTTGAGCTAAAAGACAAACGTGAAGAATTGCTGGTGGCCTGTCTGATGAAGGGTAGCAGTGGCGCCAACAATCGCGTTACGTTTAAACAATTCAAAGAGGGGCTGCTACGATTATTGGGCACAGAAGATGGTTCGAATGCAGACGAATTTAGTACAAAACTTACAAATGGTACGTATTTTGTTTGATTTAATTCATATTTACTATTGTTCGTTAAATAATTGATTCTTGCTTAACCCATAAAAGAGCAGCTGTTTGACGAACCATTATGTGAAATTTTCTAATTTTTAAAGTATTTTTGTGTTGGTAGATTGAATCCGAAAGAAAACCTGGTTCATTCAAATTAAATTGAAAATATGTTCTGGGCCATAGATTTAAATTAACTGAACGATCAAATAACAGTTATTTTAAATAATTTTTATTGAGTCAGCTCCTAATTTAGTCGTAATTTGCATCTTTCCAAAGGATTTTAAATTATTTTAATTTTTTCGAAAAATTTGATAAAAATAATTGCCTCTGGTTTAGTAAATCTCAAAGCGGTGAGGGACAACAGACGTGATGAAATCATCCTAGAAATAACGGATATTATGCAACTAAATTTTCTCTACTAGTTTTACCCTCGCTTAAAGCATAAAATAAATTTTTATACTAGAAGAATTAAAAATGTTAATTTTGCAATTTTAGAAAAGAAGCAAAATTCATTAGTTTAGCAACTTTACTCGATCAAATTTATATGTACACAATGTGTGTAGGTAGTGAGCATTTGCATGTTAAAATATTTTTTGTTTAAATAAATTGTAATTATATAATGTCGCTAATAAAATATTAAAATTATTATTTCGCATATTTTTAGACATACAATTTATTGATTTATTCTATAAATACAATTTTGAACTATTTTTACCATAGTTTTATGAGCTAAATTGTGAGGGGTTACTCACATGCGGAAGTCCTGGGACAACCTGTATGGAATTCATGTGGAAAGTGGAAGTCATATGGAAGTGATGAAAGCCATGGTCCATGGAAGTCATATGGCAGTCAAAGGGGACAAATATTTTTTAAGTGATTACCCCCTCGCAAAATTGTGTATATTAGGTGTTAATGAATTGAATATTATATTATTCTGATAGATATTTTCGAAAAAATATAAAATAGAGCTAAATTCGTTATACTAAAACAGTATGACGTATGCATAATTTTATTCTGTTATACATTTTGACTTGAATATCAATAATAATTAATCATTAAAAATAAATTGCAAAATATATAACAAAAGATTGACGCAAATCTTTCGATATATATTTTTGGAAACATATTTTTTTTAATTAAATCTAATTATTAAGAAACTGGCGATTTTATAACGTACAGCAATAATGATATGGAAGACACGAATCGAATGCAAATATATTTAAAAATTACAAAAAAAAATTTTTACATCATTTAGTTAGTTTAATGTAGATTTTGAATAAATTTTTCAAAAGCATAATAAATAATTACTAAAGCAATGGACAAGTGGTTTTATCACCGTGTTTTAAATTTTAGGGAGGGACCAAGGGAGGGACCACTAGAAAAATCCGAGGGTGAAATCACTAGAAATGAATGTTGTTTGAATGATTTCTTATATCCGAAATAATTTCAGTGATTTCTGAAAAGCTTTGTCCCACGATTTCTGTAATTGGTAAATAATTTAGAAAAAAAATCGAAATCCTGAAACTGAAATCCAAAATCACTTCGGAAATTATTTCAGAAATTTCGAAAAACATGTCAGAAATCAAATAACGCAAATCAAAAATCATCAAATATAAAATCATTTCGGGAAGCAGAAATCATTTCAGAAATTGCAAAAATACCAAATTATTTTAGAAAACCGCAATTATTTCGAAATCATAAATCGTTTCAAAAATCTCAAAAATTATTTAGGAAATCTGAAATTATTTCGTAATATAGTTGAAAAAAATCAGCACGAAATTAGAAAACACTAAATTACTTAGTAAATCTGATATTATGGGACAAGATTTTTTCTAGTGACTTATCTGCCGAACTTGTCGTTCGAACACTTGTAAACTCATTATATCATTTTGGGTCACTTCTAATACTTAATAATATTCTTGGAAGTCTAATGGGAATGTTTGACAACTAATTTTTAGGCATACGAACCACATTTATCGATTTTTATGTGAGAAGAATATGCGATCAGACCAGAAGATTCAAACTCACTATTATTGAACTATTAATCGGTAGCTTAACCGAATGTTACTGTTCAATGCAGGTTATCATATATTTTCTCGATATTACTAACACAACATCTAAATTCTAAACTTTTCGCATAAGTTACTTGTTTTTTCTAAGTTCTTCTATTTAAAGATTCTCGCTATTTGATAAAATATAAAATATTAAAAATAAAAAGTTTTTTTTATTGCACATCGATTTGTGTGTTATGTATATTAATAAAATATTGAAATATTTTCTATTTTCATTTATACAAACTCAAATAATTGCAAAAAAAAAATTATCCAAGAAATTATTATAGCGCAGCATGAGGCAGGTACTATACAGTTTAACCGCAACTAGAAGTAGAACTAGAACTACTACACAAAAATACACAATAAGGGGTGGTAATTTCGTTTTTTATCAAACAAAAATCGATATTAAATATTAAAATGATATGCGAATAAAAGAAAAAACTGAAACAAAACCATAAATATTTTAAGAAATTGGGGGTTTTGTTTATTTAAGAAGGTATAAATGTATAGTAAGATATTATAAAATAAATAGCGCATTATATTTGTATAGCTCTGTAGATAAGTAGTATGTGTGTTAAGTGTGATATTTTTATTGGTTTTTAAGAAAAGGGATTCATTAGGTAACAGTGAGATGTTCGGGGTTAAGGATAGTTGAAAGTAGTTTTGTTTTCTTCGAAATTTATTGTCTAGTGAGAATCTGTCTACGTTTTTTTTATTATTAAATTAAATGATTGAGTAGTGTTGTTAGTTTTCAATTTACATTAATTACACGAGGGATTACCCACCTAAAAAATTTGTGTCTTATAGACTTCTAAGACTTCCAACAGAAAATGCTAAGAGACTTCCAAGACTTCCTTAAAACTTTTAAGCCTTCCAATACTTCCAAAAGACTTCCAATACTTTTAAAAGACTTCTAAGACTTTTAATACTTCCAACAGACTTCCAATACTTCTAAAACTTCCAAAATTTCCAAAAAACTTCCAAGACTTCCATAGGACTTCCAAAAGACTTCCAAGACTTTCAAGATATTCAAGACTTCCAAAAAACTTCCAAGACTTCCAAAACTCACAAGACTTCCAAGACTTTCAAAAGATTTCCAAGACCTTAAAGACTTCCAAAATGCTTTCAAAAAACTTCCAAAAGACTTCCAAGACTTTCAAGACTTCCAAGATTGTTAAGTCTTCCATAAGACTTCCAATATTTCCAAAAGATTTCCAAGACTTTCAAGCGAGGGGTTAACCACTATTGGAAATCATGGGACAAGCTTGTGGAAATCATTTGGAAATCATTTCAAAAAATGGA
>JANSTW010048869.1:0-12939 GCA_027564275.1 Diadocidia ferruginosa
GAATTAAAAAATGAGAAAAAAGCTTGTTAACGTTTTTGGGTGTTATGTCTTTGGGTGTTATGTCATGTCACGTTTATTTAATTTTCAATTTTTATAAAGAAAATGTTAAGAGGTTTAGTAAATTATAATTTAAATAATTTATGTGAAATATGGATAGCATGTTGAATATATATTTTTTCTCAAAAAACAATGTAAATATTTAATGCTCGTTGAATATTAGCTTGAATATAATACATAATACACATTATGTATATATATGATTATTTAAATAATTTAATTTTATGATTTCAGGTTTATATAGAATATAAATATATATTTATAAAGACAAATTGATATTTACCTGTTCAGCAGATTGTTCCTCAATAACCATCTTCACTTCTAGACTTTGTTTTGCCTCCAAAAATGCACGTCGATGTTTTGCTTCGCCCAAAAAATAACATAAAAGACCGACCAGTGCAGAGGTAGCCAGAAGCACTGCATTAGCACCATTCTAATGTTTTATTAAAGACACATTAAATTATTTTTTATTGTATCTTTTTCGAAAATTACCTGTTCAACGAAAAACTCTTCGTGTTTTGGCAGTAGAATTGAAGCATTTAAATGTAGCACAAACGTGCCGAAACCCAATAAAATTAATGCATATTTCAAGGGAATCGGCAGGGTAACGTAAACCAAAAAATTTAATAAAATTGCCCAGCCTAATGAATCTCTATAGGAAGTGGAAAAAAGATTTTTTTTATATACTGTAACGCTTATCATGAGTCGAACCTAAAAATCGATAAACTTGAAAATATTAATCGAACATTCGGTTCAGAGACTTATTTTCATTCTACAAACATCGTCGGGGTGTTATCCAACTCCACCGACGACGGGTTAGCCTAGAAATAGTGCAATCCTTGTCGGTATGAGTAAAAAACATCAATTTTTAAAATCGTCACGTATATTTTGGTCATGACAAAAATATTTCTTCTCTTTTTAATTTTCTGTTCTGGGGGCCGATTTTGAGCACATATTTAGCGATATATATCGCTAACTTTATATGTTTAGTTTGCGTTCGCACGAAGAACACGAAGAATATACAACAAAATACACAAAATTCAGTACATTTTACGGAAGATATATCGCTATACATAGTCGTTGGTATAAAGGTACTGCTATAATTCTAAATAATTTTTTACAAAATGAGTCTTTCAAAATATTTTTATAATGTTATTTTGCATAACATATCAAAAACTTACAAAAATCACAATACCGGAACATCAGTTTTTGGACCAAAAACCGTCCTCGATCTTGTTTTTTGAAAACATTTTCCGGAACACAATAACATTTTGTTTGATATCCGATTTAAAAAAAATTTACAGGCAATTAAATTTTATATAAAAAAGGTAATTTTATTTTTTTAATTTAGCATACCAATTATATTCTTACGTCCAAAGTTGAAAAATTGTAGAAAAAACAAAAATAATATTTTTTTCTATATATATCACATAAAAAAAAATAAAAAAAAATAAAAAAAATTATATAAGATTTTCAAGTTTATCGATTATTTCCTCTAATAAATAATTATTCTATGTTTTATTGTTTTCTAAATACAAAATTGTATCCCAATACTAAGAATTTTAAAGGATTATCAATTCGTCCTTATATCAAAATATTCATAACAATAATTGAATATATGCACAAAAAACACTTAATATATACCTTGGTGTCACAGCTCCTTTGAAAAATATTTGTAGAAAAAGTTGAATTATGGCCACCAACCAAGCTGTATGGGGAATTATTTCATAAACGGTTGAATGTGAAGTGTTTTGACCAAATATTCTGGTTAAAATAATAAGTACAACATTCAGTACCAAACATGCACAAGTAATCGCTGAAAAATAAATTGAAAGAAACAAATTTTAGATTAAGATAACGTAAAATCATAAAAGTGAAAACCGTTTTAGCATAGAATAATTATATATAATTCAGAAAAGACCACCAATTAGTGTAAAAACACCGTATAGCTTGAAAAAAATTAAATTTCCGTCCTTTACGCCACTTGTGGTAATAGAACAAACTATATTCACACAGCGAAAATTGACATAACGTAAACAAAGATAAATAATCGCGAAACTTTTACACTATCGAAAAAAACATGACTGATTTTAGTGTTGCCGTATTGAAATATGTTTGATTTTAGTGTTACTGATGCGGTAATAATATATAAAATATGTCTCGCCTGACAATGGGTGCGTTTACTCAACAAAAAAAATCGAATGTAATCTATTTTAATAGTTTTTTTTGTCGTGTCTTTTAGTGCAACCGGCATAAAAAAAATGGATGCCGATGGTCGTTCAATACAACCACCTTCAACGATTGTGTATGTGTTGTTTTTCTATCACAGTCTTCTACCGTCATTTAATCGATGTTGCTATCGGTATCGATCCGCAATATTAGAATCGATTCGATAGCGATGCCGATATACCGATAACAGATGCAGTAAATGCATCTATTCAGCCATGTTGCTTATAATTTGCTTCCGCAGGAAATGAAAAAAAAAATCGATATATTGTCAGAGCTGTAATATTAGTATATCTATAATTTTAGAGCTAATTAATATTTGTAAATAATATTTGAATTAAATGTAAATTTATATCCGCAGTTATCTTATAATGTTAAAATTATAAACCTTTGTATGATTAGCACAGCCTTTAGGGTTATGACTGGTAAAATATTCTAAAATATAAATTATAACTTTATATTATATAGAAAAAACAATAGCAAATAGTTATAGACGAAAGGAAGGCAACACCGTCTTTTATTTTAACCTAATATATTACGTAATCTTAATTTTGTAAATTACCCTCATTAATAACATAAAATAATCAAATTATTTTCTCCATTCTTATAATATAATAACTTTTCATTTTATGTTTTACTTTAAAATTTTAAATATTTTGTATTGAAGGTATAGACGATCTCCTGTGCATTTGCACAAAAACGATAAAGCGTGGGTTCCCGCGAAAAAAATAATAATCAACATGGCTGATGGTCAGGCGAAACTTTTATGTATTTCCACCGCAGTAATACTGAAATCAGCCATATTTCTATATGGCAACACTAAAATCTTTTTTCGGTAGTGAAAAATGTTCCCGCTCAAATTTTTCGCTTTCTTATTTTGACAGATTTTCGCAATTATATTTTTCGCTTAAACCGGCACTACATGTGAATAGTTCGTCCAATCAACACAAGTGGCGTAAAGGACGATAATTAAATTTTTTTCAAGCTACGGTGTTTGTACACTAAGTGTCCATTCTGAATTTTTTATATTTATTCTGTATGGTATTAGTATTCACAAACATGATTTAGTCTTTAGTCAGTATAGTTTAACATAGTTCAGCCACTAAAATCGACGGTTAAGTTTGACTGTTCCAAAAAGCTATTTAAATTGGTAACTTTTTCCTTATAAAGCATCGTATTTAAACTGAAAATAAAATCGCACTCGTTTTTTTATCAGGCGACAACATCTTATATACGAAGACCTTTAATTTATTGTTACTTTATTTAAGAAAACATCAACACATTTTTTTTCAAACAGTCAAACTTAACAGAAAAAATCGCAACACGTTGTCTATTCACTATAGAAAAGTAATTTAACCAAAAATACCTTCACTCACTATAATTTAGTTTTTTCTTACATAAAAATAAATAAAAATTAAGAAATCACAACAACATAATGCAATTATATGGGGATAAGATATGGAATTTGGCTAGACGTTGCGTATATTATTTATTGTATTATTTGTACCCCTTTTGAACCATAAATATTAGTCGTAATAATTGCTTTAAATGAATAATGATATCGTATGTCATAAAGGATATACCTATAGATTATTAGTTAATGTTAAATTTTAAATTTATTTACTTTTTTTAAATAGAAAATTGTTTATTGGTTTTTTAAAATATTAGAAATGAATTTAAAAAAATCGAATATACAAACCTAGACTCTCCCAACTCTGTCCTTGCGGCACAAATACTGCCCAAAAATCAAACAATACGGATGCAGTCAGAAAGCATTCCAAGCCGGCTCTTCGTTGTTTTATCGAATAGCGTTGATACAATTTTTCCAATATTGATTCAGATATTGTGGCATCGTCGGTTAGGACAACTTTGTCCTCACCGGTTTCCGCAATTTTTCTTTGTTTCGGTGATATTGAATTCATTTTTTATCTTCGTTTTTAAATTTATTTTGATATTATTATTTATATTTAAAACTTAAGATTAACACTTCACTTTTACAGTATATGATTCACATTACTAATGACTAATTTTGTTTGTTTTTATTGCGTATAGGTACTGCAGTTTTATGCTTATAAGCATACACTTTTTGAAATTACATATTTTTATAAACTTTTATTTTTAATAGGTTTGCGATTTTTTTTAAAAGCTCTGAAGTAAATAAAAAAAATTATATACAAATTATTTTTTTAATTTAGGAACAGGCTAATCGGTCAACGAGCGAAAGCTAGAGTAAATAATATTACAAAAGTATTCACTTTTCGTTGACCGATTAGCCTGTTCCTAAATTTTAAATTAGTTAACATTCACGTTTATCTAACTACATAAAAATAAGCCAAGTGCATTTTTTTACGATTTTGACCAAGTTTGGTGAGGTTTTATTAATTCTATACTTTCGTATTGGAGAAAGAGCGGGAGCTCCCATACAAAATTATTGATTGATGCAAATGCAAAAATAAATTTATCAATTTTTATAGTTTTTAAAATGTAAAACAGATGTTCCAGTTGGAAGGCATCAAGAAATTACTTGAGCAATTTTATTGAAATAAATGTACACGCGTTTTTTTTAAGAATTCCAAAACCGATTTTAAGAAAATCATTTAATGCAGTCGATTATGGCGTTAACGTTAAATCAAACTCACAGATCACCGATTAGATTTATTATTCACTCTAGGTTTTGCATTGCAGTGGTACTTATAGACATATATATATAATATATATTTATATATACATATTTAATCAAAAATATTCAAAATTTACTAATTTAATTTTCTGATAATGAAAAACACCACAAAAAGTAATTTTGTTTTTGTGGTAATAAAATAGCCAGCATGGTTAACGTTGTTGCTTTATGCTCAGGAGGTCGTGTGATCACTGATCAGTTCTCAATCTGATTGGGGATTCTTCTTAACTGGGATATTGCTTTTCATTTGCAGGTGGTTATTTAAAAGGAAGTCATCAATTATTGATACCAACAGATACTGTCTCTAATGTTCCCTTAGAGTAACGGACACAATGTTGATAAATTATTATTAGATTTAAATGTTTTTCTTGAAAATTATTTTGTCCCTAATACGAATTTTCTCTCATCAACCCTGATTTTATACGTTTACATATATTATTATATAGGAGTTGTGGCGAGTATAAGCTTTTCTGCGTTATTGCCGCGGCTTTATATAATATAAAAAAATGATTAAACGCAAATCTATTTATATTGTATTTAGGAAAGATTATTATCATATAAAGATTTCCTTCGAGTATTTTGTTTTTTTTTTTTAAATAAAATTTGTGAATGACTTTTAATATTTAATATTAAATGTTATAGAAGATTGGTTTAAAAATGGCATTTAAAAAAACGATTATTAGATGTAAAATTTTAAGTGTTGAAAAAAATAAATGTTCATTGTATAAATACTAGTAAAAAGTTCATCAAAATGAGAGGACTAAAGGCGAGTGTTGTTATAAAAGAAAAATTTTGTGATCACATAATCATCTCGGATGTTAGATCTTTTGTAAAAATCACAAATAATGTAATCAGAGAAAATCTGTAAATCTGTACCAAAGTCTAAATTGAATCATCATCATCTTATCATTTATACTTCTAGACGTGTATACTGTATATGTTTCACTCTAGCGCCACTCTCGCCCATTTTTAATATAATGGTTACATGTATCCTCAGTTGTTTCTATTTTTCAAGAACTTCATCAGCGATCGGACAACTTTGTATGACACTATTTGAGAGCATTTTTTTGTCGAGAATCTACAACACACAATAAAGCTATCAAAAAAACGACAGCCAAATATAAACAAATTTATACTTTTTAATTTATATGGATTATTCGTTCACTGACACTTTTATGTGTTTATTTAATATAAATGCGGTAAATATGATGTTGACCGATATATAATTTAAAATTATGACTATTTTGATGAATATATTTTATATATATTTAATACAATGTATGCACATTTTATGATATTGATTAGTTTTGTTGAAAAATGTCTCTACATACTTTTTTATAACAAGTTTTTCATCACACACAATTTGAATAATTATTATCATATTTAAAAACTAATTAAAATCATACAATTAACCAAACCTATGACCATTTAGAACAAATTATAGTCTGGGTCAATAGATTAATATAATTAAAAAAAACTAAACACTTTTATTTTTATTAGAAAAACGGTAAGAGAAATTCTACCATATAAATTTCTATTACAAATCGAAAATGGTTTCAATTTTCACACTGTCTATAAGTCTACCTATAGCGCGACAAAGAAATTTAATCGAAAAAACTTTAATAAAGATCCGAAACACAACTTACAAATACGCGCGGGTAAGAAGTTTTCAAAAAATAATACTAATCTATATTCATTATGAATATTATTAGCTTTAATTTTATTGTAATTAAAAAAAAAACAACTTTATGTTTGTAATTTACTTAATAACGAAAAAACCAACAATATTTTGTTGTTGCTCTTGGTATATTTTTATAAGATCAAATCCTCCTGCTCACAATACGCTTGCGTTTTTTTTATTTATTTATTCAAGGCTAATGTACAAGTAGAGAATTATGTATCTTTAAAGTTATCAAGTATATTATGTTAGTAATAAACATTATAATTTACTGTGTTTTACATGTGAGAAGAGGACCCAATAATGAACCCTGGAGAACACCATTTATTAACAGCAGGTATTTAGAAAAGACATTACTAATAAAAACACACTTAATGTTAAGTGTCTATATATTGTTTAGTTTGGTGGCAGAAGTAGAAAATCCGTAAAGATGAGATAGATCCTTGTTGACCGAATGAAACTATTTAGAAAAATTGAGGAGAACTATAAGATCGTAAAATTATTGGAATAAATTAATTTTTTTCTTAAAACTAGAACAAAGCATTTCATTAATATCAATAAATGGACTAATCTGCTAAAGCTATAAAAATTATAAATACTATTTGACAACGGTGAGTAGTTATTGGTCTAAAATCGGTGATGATAGACGAATTCAGACTTTTAGGTAGAAAAGTCAAAGTTGTGAGAATATAGAGTTGAAAATCAAATTAATATAAGGTAAAACAATATCGATAGTAAATTTAAGAAATTTTAATGGAATCAAAAACCAAAATCTAATATATACAAAGTCATTGCAAATCGCAAAATTTATTGCCAAATTTTCGGCCATCTTCTCAAACATAATTTTGCTTCTACAATGAACTAAAAATATTGTCGGCAATCTTATCAAACAGAATTTTGCCTCTACAACGAAATCAAGGTCATTCAAATTAGGATAATAAAATCGTATGTCAAATTTTCAAAAGCTATTACTGGTTATTATTATGCTGTATCAAAAACAACCTATAGCATCAGATTTAAGTAGTAGCATCATGGAATGAAAACAAATATAAGAAAAGACACTTAGTGCAAATATATGTTCCATTGAAAATTTTTGAATTGCGCTACATATGTGTTGAACAAAAGAACTATTCATAGGCATAGGCTTCATTGAAAATCTTAGAGGCGAAATCTGCCAAAATAATAAAATGAGAAATGCGCAAAATTGTACACTATCGTAAAAAAAATATGGCTGATTTTATTGGTGCTTCGATTAATTTTATAGTGTTGCTGTGGTCATAATATATAAAAGTATCGCCTGACAATCAGCAAAATATATTTTTTTTCGCATATTATATTTACCATAGCTAATTAAAAATATATCGACATAGACATGTCTATTTTCATAGTTTTTCATAGTTGCCGGCAGGGCTGGAAACCATGGAACGCTGAAACGTTTCATACCGTAACCTAAGTACGTAACGCCACTTTTATTATAAAACCCGGACCGTACCCTGTACCGTAAGAATTAAAAAGTAATTTGAAATACCGCGGAACGTACCCTGGAATGTGTAAATTAAACGCGGTCCCTACGGTTCACCGATATTTTTTTATTTGTGTATTTTTGTACGAGCGATCTCGTTTTTTTATTCATTTTTTTATTCCCACATTCAGAAAAAAATTAATCCAAAAATAGTACCCGACTTTAAGTCTACAAAAATTAATTTCAGTAGTGAATTTTGACTATTTTTTTTTGTGGATTCAACTTTGGTATTAGATTTCAGCTAGTTCCAGGCTTATTATTTGTACAAATTAGATTTTTATATAAAATTTTAAATTTCAAAACTGATTCGGATTTTAAACAATTTTGATATTATCTTAGATCTTACAATTTAAACCTACAGGTAAGAAGTAGGGAATTTCTTACAATTTTATACAGTTTCTTCGGTAAATTAAAAAAAATTGGTAGTGTAAACTTAAGGGGGGCACATCCAATTTAAAAATGGGAGGGACTTAGCGTTAGTATGAAAAATATAGAAATATAAGTTCTAGGGGTTGCAGAATGCAGCTTCTCAATAAGAAAATTAAAACAAAGCAGGAGGTTTGGGGCGGCGAACCCCTGATAAGAAGAGAAAAGTACAAAAAACATATATTTAGTTTTTTTTTCTCTGACCAGACCATTCATTATAATGTCTAAATTTTCTTTTTACTATTAGTAAAAAAAAATAATAAAATTGAATTCAAAAAACATACTTGGGAAGATCTTACTACCATCCTACAAAGTTTGGGGAGGATCCAAGAGGGGGGGGCGGCGGAGAATTCACATTTTTGCCGAAAGTTCTCTTAATTTTGTGTGTATCATAAAAAAATTAAATTTAGGGTTGTATCGCCAAATACCACCAATACATGGTGCAGAGATAAAACAAACGTGGAACGTAACGCTGTACCGTTCCACGAACCTTTGTCTGTACCGCCGAAACGTAGCATTCAAATTTTCGCCGTGGTTACCAGTCCTGGTTGCTGCTATACATGCTTGTAGTTATTGATGTATAAGTATACCCCTTTTATTTAAGGGCTTTTACTAGTAAAATACGATAATATAAAATGAGAGGTGTGTGGCTTTTTGATAATTTCAATAAAATATATTTTATTTGAAAAACTTGTATACTAATATTAAAACTTTGGAAATATTTCGGAAAAAACATAAGTTTTTATAGATTTTCTTTTATTGTAAAAAAAATAATATCTCTATGTGTAATATATCCTAATATGTTATAATAACATTTATATTTTATACTAAAATTGATTTGAATATTTATTTTGTGCGAAGAGGCTATTCTGATGCCTCTTTATCTGATTCATATAGATTTCATTGACAGACTATAAGAATAAGGTCACCAGAAATAATCAGAATAAGTGATATATACCTACTCATTCATATAATTAATATCTTATTCTTATAGAACTGGTGGTTAAAAAAATTAATTTTCTATATACGAAATAAACTTAAAGGTTAAGTTATTGTTTATCACCGAGGAAGCATAGATTTTTATTATATTCTATATTTCTATCTAAATTATTATCATTTAGTTATATTGATGTTACATAAGAATAAATTATACATTATCACTGATAAATATACACTGAATGTTGATAATTATAGAAATGTTTCACTTGATATGTATAAACTTATCGCTATGATATATAAGAACTGAATTATCTTTGCGTATGTCTTGGAATTAGTCATTCTCCAAATTATTTATTTTTTGTTTACCTTAAAACACATGTTATATGAACAAGTATAAGTGTATTTAATATAATGTCGTATAAACAATACTAAATATATAAATAATATATCGGGATTGGTACACACGCAAGGAAACCTCTGAGCGTCGCTGTATACTGCAGAATTTTGTTTTTACAGCATAGACTGCAGAGGCGTACTGGCCCCAGATATGTATCGATCAATGAGTAGGTGCCGCTTATGATCGATTTTGTATAACCAAAAACCAATGCTTGATGATTGTCACCCTTCAAATATATTTAATGTGCCCCTTCATATAGTATAACCCACCATACTGATCAACAAAAATATGACCTGAACGAGTTGCTGACAACACTTTTTCATTCAAAAAAACCAGAGCTAACCATTGAAAGATTGCAGATCTAAATAACGCAAGCTTTTTCTCTTGAGAAATGTGAAAAATGCGTAAAGGAAGAAGAAACTTAAGTTATGGAAAAATTGAATAGTATAGGCGATACACAAGATTGCCAAATAATCAAATCTTTATAATTAAAAACTAAATATTAAAAAAAAAATGGTCAGGTCGATTTTTTTTTTCTTTTAAGGTCGATTTTAGTATGTTTTAACGTATGTATATCAAATATACAGTATTACATATATATAGCATAATACCAGGAAAAGAGCTTTTTTCCTGAACTATATAAAATAAGTATATCCTGTTTAATTATTTCTAGTCACTCGATATATTTAGTTTTAAATATAGTTTGGCTAATTTTGGGCAATATTATCTTATCCACTTTACTTAATTATATCAAAAACATATTCACATTTTCATTTTAATGGTTTTGACAGATTTTCACCACCAAAATATAAAATAAAATGAAAACATTGATTTTTCCGTTGCCGTTATATTAGACCGAACGCAGAATTTATGACTAGAAGGTTAAAAGTTTTCTCGCAAACTGAAAATGTTGAATGTTTGATTTTTGGAAAAGAGTATACATTTTCCATTCCAAGCATTATATATTTAATAATATATGTATAATAAGGGTTGTTTCTGTATATTTTTTGTGTACATTTTATACAGACAAGTTCATACATACAGGTTATATTTTCCAATGAGTGAAAATTTATTTTCCTTCCACTTATTTGTATTCCTAATTTTCTCTCTTATCAACGCAGGATTCGAATATACGATATTGCGCGAATTGTGAGTAAGAGACGATTTTCTTTTATTGTTCAGTGTTGTGACAAAATATTGTTACAACATCAAATTCGAATTACCATATAATGTGGTTTACCGAGGTGACGTCATGCGCATAGCTATACGAAAATGAAGCAGCTGTCAATTATATCTAATATATTTAAATAATTGTTCAGTGTACACTGTTAAAGTCTATCTTATATATTATTATTATTATTCATTTATTGTTATAATTATTTTGACAATACAAATGTAGAATTAACAATTTTAAAATTTTAAATTCGTTATCACGTAGCTGTCAAAACCACAATTAAAATAAGCTTTTAAATTGACAATTGTGCTATAGGCTGAAAAATAGAGCCAACAATTGTCAGTTTAATAGCTTGAGCTATTATATTGCCAAATCGACAGCTATATTTCTCTGTGTGTATCGACATGCACAATGCACATTAGGCTGGGTCACTGGGATATTTTTTTGTATGGAGAAATGTAAAATATTTTTTTTTATCAAAAAACGGGGGTAGGGCTTTAAGTTAATAAAAAAACGTAAAAAAAGAAGAAGAAAAACTGTTTATATATTCGATGGTAACTGAAATTTAAATTATATGTTCAAAATATTTAAATTTTTAATTATAAATTGAATGTTTAGTAAAACTATTGAAATATAGATGACGACATTAGCACCAATCTGCTAAAAATTAACAAAACTACTTTTAATGTGCTTCCACAGTTCTGTCAGTAATATAAGCAAATATAGATGAATCGAAAAGAAGTGTGGTGTTGAATAAAGTTGCTATAAATAGAGTTAGTCTGGCCACTGATGAAGTTACGAGAACTGAAACTGACTCGAACATCGCTGTTTAACCCATATTTTTGAGATGAGATTCAAAATAAATAAAAAAATGTATAATAAAATGACATAAATATACCATTTAAAAATTATTCCCCGGCAGTTATGGATATTTTATGTGTAACATACAATATGCATTATAATTACATACAAAAAATCCAATTATTAAACAATAGAGTTCGTTATAGCATGTTAACAATGAATAAAATTCAGAGTTAATCAATTTAGATACAAATATTATTTTTTTTAATTCTATATAAATATGCATTCCCTGTTTATATATCTCGCAGCAGCAGCAGCGTAACTTTTGCAATCTAATACGGATATTTTTTGGTTATAATTTGAATTAAGAATGATTGTTGGTTATTGGTAATTTTCGAATGGTTAACTTAGCACTTGCTAAGATCATGTAAAAAATAATTAGATTTTTTTTATAATATGTGTTTGTCTAAATTTAGCGAGTGTCTCTGACAATCGAAAGTAAGTAATAACTAAACTGCAAATATAAATTCTACAAATTAAAAATAGCATATGGCATTTAAGTCTAAAAATAAAAGATCATTTTTTGAAATATGTGTATATATATACGTACTCGTACCTAATATACATCATATGAATAATTTAATTTTTAGTAAATAATTGTAATAAAATGTATTGTAATTAATTATATCAATAAAATGTTATCAAATTAAAAAAAAATGAATAATTTGATTCAATCAATGAGCCGTTGGTAAAATGTTAATATTGCATAAACATTGTACAGAGAAGTGATACGCAAAAAATGTGTGTATTTTTTTCTATGTACAAACGTTTTATTTATTTACAAAAAAAAAATTACAAACAATTTATTAATTTTTTCTCGAGAACGAAACTCGATGAACAGAATAGTGAACTTTTTAAATTTTGTAGTTTTGCTATTCCAGTACCCGAATTCTGCACGTTTATTCCATCTTTTTATCCAGATTTATTTCCATTTTTTTGAAAATAAGCTTTAATTTTTAGTGAAAAGTTTTTTTTTCAC
>JANSTW010048880.1:0-10798 GCA_027564275.1 Diadocidia ferruginosa
TTTAATTTTTTTTTTATTTTTATTTATACAATTTATTATTTTATCAAATTAAAATTGATTTTTACAAAATTGGTTGTATTAAGTCTGTTTTTTACAGACATGAACATAAGAAGACGTATGTGAAAACACGTGCGGTATTAAATGTTTTTTAGACAAAAACATAAGGAGAGTGAAAAATTTTCTATAGTGTATAAATTGTTTTTATTGTAAATAAACCTCACATAATATACATCGCCGAAGCACCAAAACTATATTTTTTTAATGAAATTAATTGCTTCCTTCTAAAAATATAAGATATGAGACGATAATTTCTCAAGATGGTAACTATTTGAGGCGATAATATTTTTTTCGAGCGAGGTAATAATACCCAGTGGCTAGATAATTATATTATGTCACCATGAGTTTCGTTTTTTCCTAGAATATTTTCTCCCATAAAATATTAAATAAAAACAAGACAGTTTTTTTTTACAAAACATTTCTTCTCTAATATACTTGTTTTATCGAAAATTATCTTCTAGGATAGCAATATAATACAAGGAATTATAATATTTAAGCAAACTGACAAAATTTAAAAAAAAAAATCTCAAAAATATCTCTGCGCAAAGAAATTTAAATGCCAATCCTAATAAAAATACACACACAATATAGACAACTCACTTAACCCAGAAATAAATATTCGCCTGCGAATATATTAATTCCCATACGGCTCATTGTACACGCAGAATGTCTGTTATCATCACTCACTTTATCCGCATATAAATGCCAAGGCAGAAAAAATATTCATTTCTCCTCGCCACTCTGCAAACAGCAAACTTGAATGAGGCTGCGGCAGAATAATGGCTATATAGCGGAGCTGCTGGTTATGATTTACATGTCAGCTATAATAAAATATTTATATATTTTGAATTTTTTAATACTTTTTCGTTGTTGTTGTTTTTTTATTTTAAAAGGTAACCAAGGCACCATTTACATAAAAAGGATGCGGTGGCATAAAAACCATACACTATATGCGTATATTGAATGCGTGTTAAAGAATATGTGCGTTTATTTTTACAGAGGAAAAAAAGAGGATTTATAAATTTAAATAACTCGTGTTGTGGGTGGTAAAAAATAAAATGTTTTTCTTTCTCTATACATTATTCAAGTCGCAGCAGCTTAAAGCTTTTATTTATTATGTTGTTATATAAACGACGACGAGTGTGCTTTTAAAAGGTATATATGGGTGGATATAAAAATTAGTCATTTTTAACAGACTTGAAAATTTTATTTTTTCTAAAAATAATTTTCATAATTCCCATATATAAACCCTTTTTTATTTACCAAAAAAAATTATAGAATATAATTTGCGTTAAAAGGTATGTTGTTGAGAAAAAAGGCAGATTATATATATATATAAGCTATAAATGTGTGAGTACGATTAAAGGAAACCATTTTTTTTTTGGAAATCTGCCTTTTGATAAACATGCAAAGTACAAATAAAATTGAAAAACAAGTTAAATTGAGCAATCTCTGCGGCTGCTATATAGGCCTAATTGTGGCTATGAAATTATAAATTTATATTGCCGCATGGGATTTTAAAAATATATATACAATTTGGCAAGGATGAAATAAATTAAATGATTTGAGCTGTTTATTTTGAAAGTATATAGCAAAAGAAAATCATATAACTTTATTAATTAATTGAATTAAATCTTTTCAAACGTTTTAGAAATATAAATAAAAATTGCCCGTTGTAAAGAGTTTATAAAATATCTGTACATCTTGTTGAATGTTTTCATATAATTTATAGCAAACATTCTAGTTTACACAAATCAGTAACAAAAAACAATTAAATTTCAAAAGTATAAAGTATAGCAAAGCAATAAATATCATCCTAAGGGTTTTTAATCAATTTATTAAGTATAAACAAAATTTTAATCAATTATTTATGTTTATATACATAGAGATAGACATCAAAGGTCATATATAGATAAAGATAATAAAATATTTATATAGAGATGAGCAAGAGACTAATCATAATAATAATAATCCCTCAATAAACTTTATTATTATTGCGCCTTTTTAACGTAATTGTTCACATTGTTGCTGTATATTTTATATAATTTTATAATATCGGTTCAACAAGAAATTCTCCTATCTGTTAGAAAGTTACATTATTATTAGAGAACGTTTACATTTTAGAAAATTTCATTGAAATCCTCGCATAACTTTATTCTTATTTTTTGTAATATCTTGAATTCTGATTTAAAAAATTGTGGTAATAAATTTTAATTAAATCTTTTTAACATAATTCCCAAATTTCAGAATTTTTTTTATTTATATTAAATTTCAATAAGAAACTTCATTATTAGCTAAAATAAAATATTTTGATTGTCATAATTTTTTGAATTTCTGAAATTTGATTTATTTATAGGATTTGCTAAAATAATTTGAAGTTAAAAATTCTCTTTATATAATTTTATATTATGAAATCTCATGAAATTATATATCGAATACGCAATGAATATATAAAAGAATTTGTTTACTATGAAAATTACGAGTTTTCGTACAATTTTGGAAGTGATGTTTTATTTATTCTGTTTTTTTTTTTATTTTAATCGTATGCCACTCTTTAAAAAAACCATTTTATGGAAAACCATTTTTTTTGTGATTTGTCAGAATTTAAAATAATAAAGCTCTTTTAGGAGAATTTCTAATTGTTCAACATTTAATCATAATTAATAAATAACGATATAATAAAATGTATATAAAGGATTCATTATTATATATCTTCCATATATCTACCTATATATTTATATACATTAATTGATATAACGTTTTCTATTTCGTATATTAAATGTCGAACTGAAGGAATTTTCGTCTTCGACGCATAGCACATTGGAATACATAGTAAACCATATAAAATGTAATTTAAAACCTAATCCACTCCGTTTATATACTGAGTAGTGAGTATATACTATTATATACAAACGTTTTGTAGAATACTCATGTAATTTATATATAAATATTCCCTGCTGAGTAAATAAAAGTAATTTCTCTAAATAAATTATGAATTAAAACAATTAATTAATATATAAAACCTGAATGTAACAGTTCGGCTGAAAAGTTCGTAAGATAACACATAGATGGTGCTACTAGTATTAAATTCATATGATTTTTAATTAGCCCTAATCTTCAAAAGATACGTGAAGAAATTTGACCGTTATCGTACTATTCGTTTATGAAATATATCATTTCCAGTGAAGCCACTTTTGTTAGTTTGAAAATATAAGAAAAAAAAAAGATTTTCGTATAAGTGTATAAAGCATATCCTTTTTGCAGAGAAAAAAAATACTGGTGAATATAAGGTTTGGCTTGATAAATATTATTTGGGCTCTGCACCAGAATAATCAACTATTGAGAAGTGGTTTTCTAAGTTTAAACGATGCGAAATGAGCACCCATCACGGGGACCTAAATAGGCTGTTACCGACGAAAATTTAAAAAAGTGTACAAAATAATTTTGGATAACCATAAAATGAAGTTTATCGAGATAGCTGAGACCCTAAAGATATCCAAGAAACGTGTTGAACATATGCATATCGTTAATAAATATTTGAGTATGCGAAAGCTGTCTTCAAAGAGGTTGGCGCGCAAGCTCAGAATTAACAAACAACAACAAATTGATGATTATGAGGAGTGTTTAAACCCGAATTTTTGCTTTGATATGTGACAATAGTCGAAACATGTTTCCATTATTTTATTCCAGAGTTCAATAGATAACACTACTCAACACGAATTTTGACATTGATATAGGCGAGTATGGAATTTTAAAAGGTTTATAGATAAGATATGCTTTTGAATTTTGAGATTCAGTACATTTTTTCGTTCTAACAGAAGAGTAAATACAAACGATTTCTAATTATTATAACTACCACCAAAACAAACTTTTTACGGAATATGTGTACTTTTCCTTCAGTTTAGGGCATAATTAATAGAGAAATCATAAAATAAATTAAAGGACAAAAAACTGTTTTTTTGTTAAGCTGTGTAATCAGCCGAGTGGACTGCACGTAATGAACCGACTCCAAAGTGTGGAAAAACGCAAAATTCGAGTGAAAAGGTTATTTTGGGATATTCATCGACTATATTAAAAAGGGAAAAAGCGATCATCAACGACTAAAATGTAGCGTTATTGGAGCTTTTGAACGACGAAATCCTGTAAAAAAGATATTTTTCATCAAGACAATGTATATACCGTGTCATAAATTAATGTAAAAGATTGCAAAATTGCATGAATTAGACTTCGAATTGCTTCCGCATCCACCATTTTATCTAGGTCATGCCCCCAGCTACTTTTTTCTGTTCTCAGATCTCAAGAGAATGCTCGCTAGAAATTGAATTTAGCGCATATGAAGAGGTTATCGCCGAAACTGAAGCTTTTTTGAGGCCAAAGGCAAATCGTACTATAAAAATAGGATCGAATAATTGTATAACCGCTATATATTCGTTGTTTCGCCCTCGAAAGCAACTATATAATGAATAATAAAATAAGTTTTTTCTATGTTAGCTTACAAACTTTTTAGCCCAACTGTTATTGTAGAGATTAAATGAGTTGTCTCTTGTATATGGAAGAAAACTTTTTAAATAAATTAAAAAGTTATTGCTCATTAGCTGCGTCGCATGTAAATAAAAAGCTTACATTCGCATCTATATAATATATTTAATCAACTTTAAGCAATTTAATTTGTATGAATTTTTATTTGTATATACGAATAAATTTATTGCAATTACTTTCGGGCTATTTATTAAAATGCAATAAATACAGTCGCAGGCTTGTTCTTGATAGTACAAAAGGATACAATTCATTTAATGAACTATATGAAAATCGCATCGACAATCGACATTTTTCAATAAATATACGATATAGTCAAATTTTCTGATTTTTTCTTTTTAATTTTTTATAGAAACTGGAAAAAGTAATGTGTAATTACTAATTTTATAATAATTGTAGAAGATTCAAAGTCTTTTTCGAAAAATTCTATAAAAGAACTATCAATTCAACATATACGTGGTTGCTTTAAGTTTTTTTTTTTCACAAATGTCTATTGGTTTATATATAAAAACAAAAAAACATGAAGTTTCAGTTCAATTTTTTCATGTGCTGTATATAATATGGTTTCAACATTTTTTCCATTATTTTTTTTTTATAAAAAAACTAAACGAAATTTTAATTATTCTCTTTATACAATTTTTTTCCCTCTAAATAACCACAAATTTACTTTGCAATTAATTAAACATAAATATTTAAATTAATTTAAAGTTTATATAAATACGCGCAGAGAATTGTGTAATGTAATGCGGCGGGGGGTGCACAAATAAATTTTTCATTACTCAATCCAAATGTACACTTTTCTATATATGAGGCGCATATATATTATATATAGAATTCCATCTATATAATAGAAATATATAATTGGAACTGCTGCGGGAAATTAATTAAATTGAAATGCATTTTCTATAAATTGAGTTTAAAACTATACTATGTAAATGCTCACTGCTATATAGAAAGTTTTGGCCTCGCAGCAGCAGCTTTGATGGAAATCGTTTATTTATATGCGGTTAAAACGTAAAACATGTAGAGTAACGTTGAATTTCTAAAATCGAATTAAAGTTTATATATAAGTTTAGAACTGTACCGTATACCTTTCCACATATTCACAAAGTCATATTTTCCATAAAACTATTTGTGATAAGACGCATTTTACTTTTACTATTTAATAATAATAAACACCACATGAGAATTATTATTAATTTTTCCCATAATTCTAATACAATAGCGCAACAATATAAGGATTAATGAAAGCAAATGTTAATGTAGGTCAGACACAATATAATTTTGTTCGATTTTCTATATTTGTTTTATTAAATAAATTCTCTCATACTGTGTGATATGCTGCTGGTTTAACTGTATAAGGAATATAATGAAGAATGCATTTAAAAAATAGAAAATTAACAAGAATTCTATATTTATATAAGAAAAATGAATTGCCTCGCATCGCACTATATTATGTTTCTATAGTTGCAAGTTTTTTTTTATATAAAAAGCTTTAAAATAAAACTAAAATGTGTTTACTTTATGTAATTGGTCAATATTTTACGGGTTAATCCATACAACATTTACAGCGAACTATATATAGTTAGGATTATCAAACTCTGAAACTATTTATTTTAATATTGCTTCCCCTAAAAGTAAAAATCATGAATTTAAATTTAAATTATGAAATGGGCAAAAACTATTATATATAGTTGTTTCATAAAAATCGGTTCATAAATTACGGTGATATACAAGGTAACATGTTTCTGAAATATTTATATATGAAAATCCAGGACTATGTTTTATCACTAAAGTCAATTTTATTTATAATAATCAAGAAATATTTGAGTTCTTTTTCCATATTTTCATTATTTTCTTTAACAAAATTCAAGATTTATTAACTTTTTAAATTTAAAACAATTTCTTTTCAATTCTGTAAGATTATGCAAGAATCGCTTATGCGTAGGTCTTCTTCTTTATACGCGCAATATACCCATACATAACATTTTCTTAGAATTTAATCTTTCGTTTATTTAAACTTTAAGCTTTAAAGCTGCGTATTAATAAAAATACAATATGGGAACATTTTGTTGTTTTGTATGATTTGTATTAAAAACGCATATATAGGTGTATATAGACTGTATTATTTGATGCGTATATATATACGAATATGAAATTTATAATAACATTTCATTTATTCTATAAATATACGTTGAAAAAAGGCGAATAAATTCATAAAATTAATAAAATGACGATAAAATCATTTTAATTACATTTCATTTATGTACGAAATAATAATAATAAACATTCAAATGTTTCAAATATTTCAATTTGTATAAATATTGTATACAGGTACATCTATATAGAATGTTTATTAATTATGAATTATTAATATATAAATTATTAAATATTTTAATATATTGCCTATTTGTAAAGGTATTCTATATAGATGAAATAAAATGATATAATTAAAATATCTTATTACATCATTTTAGTGATTAAATAAAAGCAGTGGCGAAGCATTTTTTTAGACATCTTCACATAATAAGAATATCCAAACTTCAACAATATGTAAATCATGCCACTATAGCTGTTAAAAGGACTTATTGAAAAGCACTTGACAATTGTGATACGGTTGCGTTTATCAATAAGTCATTCTGACACCTATATTCGCATTGATTTTCAATTATGTGTTTGTGCGTTATAGGTTGTAACTTATAATTATCTGATGATGTTTAATATAATAGAAGAAACGTCAAATAAATATTTTAAATAGATTAGATAAAAGACTTTTTTTATTTAAATAAATTAATTATCTGAAATTTTATTGAAAAATACGCATTTAATAAGAATCCATATCAAATGATTTCATTTTGAAATAATTCACAGAAAATATCTCAACAAATTTCATTTTATCATAAACGTTAACTATTGGCTCAGAAATACTTGTATAAAATCTCATATGAACAATTTTAGAAAATCATAAGAAACGAATTTGGAAATATTTTTGTGTTCAAAGAATATTTTCTCTTATATATAAATTTGCCCACTTAATTGAAAAGAAAAATGTAATTTTGACAGAATTTTTGTTTCTATATAAGATATCTATACTCTATATACTCTGCGGATAAAAAAATGATGCACAACAAAATATATTGATATAATTAAAACACAAAAACAACAACAAAAACATTTTATGTTATCATTATTTTAATCAATTTTTTGTGCTTTCTTTTGGGAGCTTTATATATTATATGCATAAGAATTGATAGGGAAGTTTTATACAGTTTATTTATACGTATATAACTTCGCTGCCACTTATGAAATTATATGTTAACAAACTCCCCAGCAATTTTTAAAAAGAGCCTATATCAATGCATATAACACAATTTGTTTAACATCAAAAACAGATATTTTTAGTTGAAAAGAAAAATTTAGAAGAAGGACCGTATTGTATAGTGTTGATTATGGTGACTATACGCATAATTTTTTTTTCTGTACAGTTTAAAAAAAGTGTAATTTAAAAAAACTAAATTGATTACATGTCCTTATAAATAAATATACTTAGTTTCAGCTTTTTAATTAAAAAAAAAATGGTTAAAATTAATAGTTAATATTAATTAGGTATAACTTTTTCTAAAAGTTGTCACATCCAATCAATAATTATAATCTGAGCTTTTGTTTCAATAAGACAAATATTTCTTATATAGAATTAATTTAAATAGTTTTAATAACGAAATTATTTTGCTAAAGTATCTAAAACTATAGTATACGATTTTGATTTCTGAATGAAAAAATAAGATGGTCACCGTATAAGCGTATAGTATCGTAAATGGAACATACAGCCGCAATAGCAGTAGCGAATCATGCCCAAATAAAAATTGAAAAAAAAAAGTTTATAGAAAGAAATGAAAACAATTAGGTATAAATCGTAGAACAGGTTTAAGTCGCGTCTTGAACAATGATGCACATGATTTTCTATAAAATATAATTTATTATTATTTTGAAAGATGTCGACATTTTCGTTGTGGGATATCCAAATTTTAATAAATTTAAATGATATTTTGTGAGATTTTATAATTTAAAAGGTTTCCATAAACGTCATAAAAATTTTCTATGAAATTTAACATATTTGTATTTTGCATTAAATGTAAAAACTTCAATATTTTATAACATTTTCTCGATTTTCTTTAATTTTTTATAGTTTTATGAGATTTTATTGAATTTTTAATTGTAGTCATTTCTAGATTTCTTAATAAATTTTACTAAATTCAACAAGAAAATTTAAAATCTGAACAAAAATTCATAAAAATTAAACAAAAAATACAAATTTTGATAAAAATTATTGGTACTTGTTTGTCTAAAACTAAACTTGAGTTTTTTATATATTTTTATTCAACACTTCACAACTGTTGTCTGTATAGAAAAAAGACCATCGTATATAATAATGTCCCACCATTAGTATCGTTTTTCCTTTTATATTCCGATGCGAATATTGTCACCCAACGATGGTTCTTTCTATACAACAAACTGTAATATATATAGAAAGCTCATTACTTAAATTAATTAGTCGAGAAAAAAAGGAAATATTTTCTTTCTTTTTAATAAATTGACTCTTTTGCGTTATAAAAATTTATCAATATTCTTGTATATATTATTCATCTTTGTATAAAAAATTTATAATTAAAAAATTTCAAAAGAATTTTTTACAAAAATTCTATTAATTTAATTATAATTTTGAAAAATCTTTTTACATATTTTCTTAAAATTTAATTAGAAATTACGAAGTTCCAGGAATTTTTTCTAAAATTTAATGGAAGTCTAAATTAAAAGGTTTAAAAAAGACTGCCCGATTTCGCACAATAAGAAACATTTGAGTTTGGATCAATAAATGAAAATAAAATCGCGCATTGAAATTTGTACAACAAAATAAAATTGCCTACATTCTTAAAAAAAAAAAAAATCGACAATAGGTGCACTCACCTTATAATATATATAGTACAATATAATTTCATATCTCTTGCATAACAAAACAGCCAGATATTTACACAAGGAAAATGATATTTTATTATTTAATGTTTTTTTCTCGAAATTATATACTTTAACATCTACCGGGCAATCTAAGGGTATAAGTTATATAATATATTCCGCATGTATATATTCTCGTATACAAATAACATTATATACATTAGGTCCTATTCGGGCTTTACGATGTATACACAATTTTAAATATACACAAGAAAGTGATCCTCTTCTGACATTTTTCGTTTAAATTATATAATACACGTTGGCTTTTGAACAAAAATGAAAATAAATTTTATATTAGGAGAAAAAATCATATTTTTATAAAAGAAATATTTTATATACTTTTTAAACGAAATATTTCTTATTTAATATCTTAATGGAATTGTGTGTTTTTTATAGGGGAGGGGTGGGAGCTCCAAGTTGTTATTATCTTGTTATTTTTGTTTACAAAATGAGCAATTTTGTCGACTTATATATAGGCTCTAGTACACAAATTTTGTTTTAATTTAACTAATTGGCAAAAAATTACAAATAAATTTTTCATTTTATTTCATTTAAGGTATCCATATAATTATATACGTTTTTAACTTTCGCATATTTCTTGTCTTTTATATAAATACATAAAATAATGTACATAGGCAAAGCTTCATTATATATATTGGCGAACGTATATTTTGAAAAATATTGAATTTAAGAGATAATAATAATAATAAAATATATTTACATATTTATTTTCAAAATAGAATTTAATTAATTTAAAAATAAGAATTTTTAAAAATAGAAAAGACAACAAACATAATGTATTGAAAGCTTCTTTATGTTATACGTGTATAGAAGACAATTTTCGTTGCGTGCACGCAACCTCTTATCCTTGTTTTTTAGACAAATTTATTGAAATTTTTTCGTTCAAGCTAATTAGCATATTTTATAAGCTAATAAAATGTTTATTCAAATGGAAAAGTAAGCAAAAATATTTGCCTATTTAAATTTCTTTGCTTAAATATAGATTTTATTACTCGCAGCATGTGTGTGTAAAATATGTTGATGTTTAATTAACGCATTTTGTTATATATATTTACTTGTAATCTTCAAGAAGTTGTTATTACTTGTAAACATAAAACACAATATTTTTATATTGGGTTTTTTGTATGTAATTATGATGCCATGCATGATAATTTCATATCTGCTGGGTTAATAA
>JANSTW010048891.1:0-12935 GCA_027564275.1 Diadocidia ferruginosa
TTTGAATTAGACCGATTAGCCTGTTTTAAAATATTTACATATTTCAAATCAACGGTCGAAAAAAAGTAAAATTATTCGTCTTGTCTATTTAGAATTGTCTTTGCTAAATATACATTAGAGTACATATGGTATGCGATATAATAATATATTAGGTAAAAGGGAATAAAATATATAAATCAAAATTTTTGACATCAAATTGAATATGTGGCCTGGGTTTATAACGTACAACCTAAAACGTATATATGATAAAGGTAAATATTATATATGTTTGGTTTATGTTTATTTGCGGACCCAAATGTAGTAACTCTGCCATAAATTATATGAGCAAAGCTAAACGTTATTTATTTACCTCATATACCTATATAATATATGAAAAAAGGACGAAAAAAGAGAATGTTAAATTAACTATATACTATTAATATATAGGCTATGTTAGGCTAGACAAACGGAACCTATATCTATTTCCTACAATAATTTATTATTTTACTGCTATTATTATATACGATGAATTATAAATTGATTTTTTCCATAAATAAATTATTTGTAAAAACCCATTCACGAATAGAGACTGAATAAATATATAGCAGGCGTTACAGCGAGCAAATTTTGCTTATGCCTCGTGGGTTCAATTTTTTTTTTGCTTGTTCCATTTTTATTAAACTCACCATTACACCATATTAGTGTAAGGATTTGCCCAATTTATATCTCATCAATTTAAATAATATTTGTTAATAACGTAGGTCCTGGAATTTATAACTTATGTATTTCAGATAATTGTATTTTTACTTTTCTTTATATACGGTGGTTAGTATATAAATAAAGAAAAGTATTGTAATCAACATGATATTTTGAAAAATAGACAAATTAAAAAAAACATCGTGTTTTACTTATTTTTGAATTCTTAACCTTAAAACGTGACGATATTGAAGTATCAAGATTTCTTATCTCTATAGGACCGGTTAGTTTGCACACAAAAAAATCTGAATAAATAGGGAGTAAATAAAAAGTTAAAGAAATGGAAAGTTCTTTATGAGATACGTTTTTGGAATTTTGAAAGGATGGTTTACAGTCTTCTCATTTTTTGGTCTTGAAAACCAATATTGTCTCCATACAATACAAGAAACGGAAAATGTTATTTAGTCATGAAATTTTGCAGGAATTGTTAGTTTGAACAATAATATTTTTACTCTTCAGGAATATAGTTTAAGATAAGCTAAGATCTTCCTATTTTTTGGGAACAGTTTTTTTTTTGTTCTTCCTATATTATATCAAGAATATTTTTCTTAGATAAGCTACGATCTTGAAATTTTGAAGGAACATTATTATTTTGAATAGAAGTAACGAAAAGTTTTGTCTAAACTACACTTTAGCGCTTATAACCCCAGGCACTAACGGACCCTCCTCCTAAAAGGGGCCCTACCAGACTTCAAAAAGTACTTAAACTCTTGGTACTCTCTTCCCGTTTGTAAGGTAAATGGGGGGTGGTTCAGAGTTTAGTCAACATTTCAGAAAAATTTATGTTTTGGGAGGGTTCGAAAGAGAAGTAAATGTTGTAGGGTATCAAATAAAAGGTAATTCAAATACCTATCATTTAAAAAAAAATCATATATTTGTTCGTAAGAGGGACGGGGCCAAGATAAAAAAATTAGTGAGTGTCAAATGAAAAGAAGAAACTTGTAGCAGATAGCCATATAAGTTTTGAAACCCAAAATTTATTCTGTGTCGGATGTGGCCTGTGTCGGAAGAGTTAAATTAAAAAAATATATATATATTTTCCCTCTAAAAAATAATTACATGGAAATGGGGGGACCTCAAGTCTATTTTTTAAGCTCTTTTCTTATAACCCAAGAGGTAAGCTAACGATGTAATTTGGAAAGACAAATCTAATGATACAACAAGGGGTCTGGAGGCGGTACCTTCACATGATAAAAAAAAATAGCAAAAAGCAGGGGGTCCGGTTGATAATGTTAAAGGTACAGCAAACGTATTTTTATATTTTTTTTCTCGCCCCGACTCCTTTAATGGTTTTTTTTTCAAGGAAAGGGGACCTATCCCGCCTCCTAGTATGAGGTGCGGGGGTAGTAGTTCCCTTTTAAGAAAATTAACACAAAGCAGGAGGCTTGGGAAACGACATCCCCCTTGATAATTTAAAAGGTACAAGAACCATAAATTTATATTTTTTCCCTAAGGGGAGCCTTACGTGACTCCCAGCGGGGAATGCTAAACTTCCTGATAAGAGAAAAAAATACAAAAACTGTATTTTTTCGGACCCGTTTTTTTAATGTGCTACTTTTGTTTTTCTTAAGCTTTAACAGATTTATGAATAACTGCTCCAAAAGTCTACCTTTCATTTGACATTCACCAACATTTTTTATCTTGGCCTCACCCCCTCCTACGAACATGTATATGAAAAAACAGATTTTTTCCCCTCCCACCTACACGGCGTGTAATTTGCCTTAACTTGTTATGATTGGTATTTTTAATACCTTTTATTTGATACCATACACCTCTTATCCCTCCCTCAAACCCAAAATATCAATTTTTCTGAAATTTTAGAAAAAATTTGAGTCCCTTCCCCGTCCAGACGGGGAGAGATCGCCAAGAGTATAGTGGTTTTCGAAGTCTAGAAGGCCCAGTCTTCGGGAGGGAGGGACCGTTAGGGCTTAGGGCGAGGGGAAATCACTAGAAAAAATTGTGTCACATGATTTTTGATTTCCGGGATGATTTCCGTGATTTCCGTGATTTCCGAGATGATTTCCGTAATTTCCAAAATTGTTTCTGTGATTTCCGAAATAATGTGTCCCATGATTTTCGTAAGGGGTTTCCCCTCGTAATAGAGCTATAAGCGCTAAAGTGTAAATTCTACAAAGTTTTTTCCGCATACCGTATGACAATGGTAATAGATTTTTATATATAATAGTCGAATATCTTTTTCATAATTTTTTTTAAATAAATTTATTAGCAACAAATTTTGTCATTTTCTAAAGAATTTTTCCACTACAACGTTAAACTGCAAAGAATTCAAAAAAATATTCGTAGGTAATTTATGTCCTTTAAAAGGTTTTCTATGTATATTTCATTTATTGTTCATTATACGTAAAACCAAAAAAAAACCCCTCATTTACAAAAAAACACCCCACCTTAAATCAAGATAAAACAAGGAAGAAATTTATGACTTAGGAAATAAATAACGCAAGATCTATTCAATTGTTAAATTTTTCTATAATAAATATTAAATTCATTCAAAAACGTATAAATATTATAGCATCGTCCTCAACTCCTCAGCGCGCGTACATCATTTTCATGCGCTTTGTCATAGGTTTATGAGAATATGAAGAATATATCTTAAATTGAATTCCGCATGTTTTTCCTTCTGCTCATATTTTGTATTTTATTGTATTTTTGAATATTTTATTTATTATTTTTTTGTGTATACCTGAAATACACACTTTTTTTCTTCAACCAGTTTATATATGACAACAAAAAAACGGAAAAATTTCAATAGGAAAATACCTTTTCCATTCATCTACGTCCCATATATATTATTGCCGCCGCGTATACACAGGACTGATATATTATTATTTTATGTCTTCTATAAGAGAGCTTGGAAAAAAAACAAGGAAGTGAATTTTTTTCTATACATAAATAACACAATAACGTGATCCTATGACCTAAAGCAAATATTTAGAGTATAAAAAAATGAAAGAATAAAAAACAACAACAACCAAAAAAGGAAAATCGTGAAAAGTTATAAGTATATATACAGGAGTATATAGCGCATCGTATACACTTGAATCCTATAATTTTAATATACATCGTGTTATATAAAGCGGACATCGCGTGTTATTTTTCGAGTTTTTATCGTGTATAAGTAAATAATACATAATTTTTTTCGTACTCTAGATATGTAAAGTGTATATGTATATTAGACTGGGCCTTATTTTAAAAATTGCTCTGAATTTTTTAAACAATTTACGAATTTAACTTAATTACTAATCAGTGTATATTTCAAAGTGAAATGTTGGTT
The DNA here is from genome assembly GCA_027564275.1 of Diadocidia ferruginosa. Taxonomy (NCBI): domain Eukaryota; kingdom Metazoa; phylum Arthropoda; class Insecta; order Diptera; family Diadocidiidae; genus Diadocidia; species Diadocidia ferruginosa. The sequence goes on from JANSTW010048891.1 coordinate 4,028, forward strand.
GGTAGGTTGCATTGGCAGTTCAGCAAGACGAGCTAGACCACAATTAGCAAAAAAAATGCCGTTTTGATACCACGTAAACGAGAACCTTGTAAAGAAAACTTAGAAATTATATCCACCTTGTGGAATTAAGGAAACCCAAAAGCTCTTTGATTCTCCGTGACAGCTAGCTGAGCTAGATCCGTAAGTATGTGATTACCTAGAAAACGGAGTCTAGTCCTACAAAAAACGGGGCAATCACAAAGAAAATGTTCGATTGTCTCCGGTTCGTCCACAGCAGTCTGACCGCATGGACGCCGATGGCCCAGTGTGCAGAGAGAATAGCAATAAGTCTGGAAATATTCAAACAAGACACAAGTGCATCAACCTAGCTCTACGACAAGATAGATAGTTCTACTCTACCTCAAGTCCGCTAATGTCAAGAAATGCAATTTAATGCATTCCTTGATTAAGTTTAAGGAAGGAAAAACTTTCCAAGCTAGATAACTATCAAGGGATTAACCAAGTCTAGCCAGTTCATTGGCACAATCATTACCAGCAATACAGCTATGACAAGGAACCCAAACCAGAGTAACATCATACAGATCGCTAATAATTGAAAGTTCTTCATAGCATTGCTTAACCAGTTTAGAAGAGATATTCGAAGAAGTTATAACAAAAATAGCAGCTTGACCGTCAACGACAATTGCAACCCTGTGCAAGTGAGCCTCACTGTCCTTCAAACGCCTACATGCCAGAAATATATCAAGAACTCCACACTCCATCTTTGAACCGTCAGTAAAAATCACCAAGTCGTATTCACTAAGTGGATTGCACTCAGCCCATTGCTCTGAAAAATTTTACTAGGTCTTATAAATTTAGAGAAATCTACGCTTAAAAATGGGCTATAAAAAGGAACGATATTTTTTCTGAGGTGCGTAACGTGAACAAAATAAAAAGATTTTGAGCATAATTCCGTTATTTTAAGATGTTTTTATAATTTTTTTTTTGAAAACTGAAAAATAAGAAAAATCCAGTTAATTTCATAATTTTAAAATGTTGATATTCATCTAAGGTCGTTTAATAACTTAGATGATGTTTAAAATTTTACGAAAATGAGGTGCGTAACGCTGGAATTGCCCTATACTCTGTTTAGGGCTTTTATTGTTAATTGTTAACAAATTAAATATTGTTATCACAGAGCAAATTCACTACTTATAGTGCGTATAAAAGTTTTTATAACGTTTTGTAAAATAATTTCTATAAGATGTCTATATATTAGACGAAACGTCAATACAGAAACTATTTTACGGTTTTCTATTTAAAAAAACGAAGCTAAGCTTGGGGTATATCTACAAGTAATTTTAAATTTAGGAAAAGTTAAAGTTAAGTCCTTTTTTCAAAATCAAGTCAGGTAAATATTAATATATGAATGTAAAAATCTATAATTGGATGAAATTCACTTATCCATACTAAAAAAAATAATTGAATTTCGAAATAAACCAGAGCCAACCAATCAAAAACAAAACCTCTAAATTATTTTATTAAATTGTTAAATTATATATCCTGTGTTGTCATTTAATGTCTCACTCAATATGTTAAATATCTGAAATTTTATATTAAAATATCTGACACGTGACTACAAATAACTATCGCAGTGATATAAATTAACGCAGCTCAGCTATTAAATTATTTGTTCATTTAATTTAGAGAAAATGAATTGCAAAGTGCGTTCGTATAGTTGATATTTATAATGCGTGAAAATGATGTTATTTTCCTGCCCCCCTATATTTGCACCAACTCAGCAGGTTAATAAAAATAAAACACAATTTTTTTTCATACACAAGGATTAAATAATAGACTATATATATAAGGATTAGATAAAATTAAAGAAAATATTTTACGTTTTTTTTTGTTAGCTTATTCAAATCAACCCTTATAGCCTAGGAAAGTTAGTACTTTTTTGTGCAAAAATTCCCAACAAAGCGAGTCTTGGTTTTTTCTGTGTTTTTTGGTCCCAGTATCTACCAAAAAAAAGTTTAAAAAAATTTGACCTTTGGAACACTGTTTTTTGACCGGTTTTTGGGCCAAATTTGGTAGTTTTTTTTATCAATTAGTTATAACATACAAACTATAAAATTTGCGCTTTCCAATCATATATGTAAGTTTCTTGTAGGTCATTAAATTACCTTTCATGATATGACCGGTTTGGACATCATGGTTGCTTATGTCCTAAGTCGAAAAAACAAAGAAAATTCGCGACGACCCTGATGTCAAAACCAGTCATGTGATATGTCAAATGAAAGGTAATTTAATGACCTATAAGGGACTTATATGATTAACGTAAATGTGTAAGTTTTTATGTTATAACTAAAAGATCAAAACACTACCAAATTCTGTTCAAAAACCGATCAAAAAACAGTGTTCCAAGGGTCAATTTTTTGGGATTTTTTTTTTGTATATACTGGGACCAAAACACACCGAAAAAACCAATACTTGCTTTGTTGGGAATTTTTGAACTTTTCCCATACAAAGAATTCTATCCTTCCTAGGCTATTATACAAAAGGTGTGCCACAAAGCGAATAAATTTTATAGGTGAAAAACACTATTTTTTATGGATTCAACATAGATTGTATATCTATATTTGACCACTTTTTTAAAAAACGATTAATATTTAAAAGATATATAAATAAAGATTCTCATCAAAAATTTAACACCCGCTATACTATCACGCATATATAAACTGTATTTTCATGTACCGATCCCCAAATATTTTTTTTTTTTTATAATAATTTGTGTAAATTTGTTTTCTATGTTCTGTACACATATAACATCCCCTGCGTTTTATAATATAAAATAAAAACATATTATTATAGAATAATAGTAAACACATCGCATATTATAGCCCATGCACAGTCATATATATTAGTATAGGGGTTGAAAATGATATAAATCTTTTTAGTAAATCTATTTGGTATTAAGAGGACATTACTACACAAACTATTTATCAAGTTGGTTAAATCCTCATTGACTCCTGGGTAATAACGTGGCATCGTATATGATGCGACAACGACGACACCAACAAACCAGAGTTTAACATATGTCAATATGTGAAAAATCGATATTATATTGCACAAACGTAGGATCTAGCCAGACTATAAATTAAGTTCGTTTTTTTTTTAAGAAAATAGAAAAATCTAATCTTACGATATCAAAACAATAAATCTTAAAAAAGAATCATTTGTTATTAGAGAGAGGTGCAGATTGAATGATTATCACAAAATTATAGAAAGTTTTTCCCATATATAAATATAATTAAACCACTATAGTCCATAAGTTCTTTATTTAAATTAAAATTACTATAATATATTGTGAATATTCCCATTTTGAAATCGGGGGGGTTACCCGCTATAAGTTCACACAACAAAAAATTTTAATTTGCCTACTCTTACATTCTGTATATGTGTGGCATCATAATATTGCATTTTAAAACTTTTGCATACAAACTTGAACCTTTCCCCTGCTGAAAGGGCACGTTTTTCCAAAAGTCGTAGTATAATTTTTTGGTCAAGGGATGACTCTTTACAGGATAGAAGAGGTGGGGTCCTATTTGGAACATATTCGCTATACTGCAGTTCAGCCGAGCTATAGCCTATACTTGAAATATTAGGTAAATTTAAGGAATACTTATATTTGGCACAATCTGGAGGGTGTTCAATGATCATCTATCTCCACTGAAGATGAGTTAGTCTAGAAGACTCTCAGAAAAAAAATGATAAATTTGCGAGAAAAAAAAATTGAACGTATACCACGAATGATATAGCCGGTAGGCTACACGCTATCTATATATATATGAATTTTTTGATTGATAGTTTCAAAGTGAGTCGAGTACTCGAGTTCAGCTATATAGTATATATTCTGTAGAGACATTTCTAAAAAGTTTTGAAACTTTTTAGTTATATACCATACAAGGTAATAAATCAAGTTCTGTTTCTATATATATTAACAGAAGGTGTAAATCAAAAGTTATATTTTGTATGTGTGTGGTTAAAACTTTCTAATGGACACTATGCCGTATACTACTAAAAATGAAAGGAAAAATTAATGATTACACTTTTTTAAACAAAGTTTTATTTTCTATTTAAGTATATATTTAGAACAGTAGATTTAATTTTTGAAAATTTGGTTGTTGTCGAAAATCAGAATGTCAAAGAAGTTATAGGCTATCATTAATTAAATAGGTGCATGATGATTATTATTGCCTGTGAGGGATAACAAATTACAAAACCTCGTGTGTTACATACTAATCATCATCGCATCGTGTGCTTTACTCCAAAGCGAGGGAGCATAAGAGACTATTTTACCCTTTTTTCTATCTGATACCATGGTTTTCATTGACGACTTTATCAAAGGTGGAGTGTTGTCAGCAATGCGCATTATAGCCATATTTTTTGGTTTACACTATAAGAGGAACCATATCAGTTGGTGTCATATAACGGCCTTAAGTGACTTCCGAACCACTGCGATTGCTTTTTTATTTTTAGAAAAATACCGGCGAATGAAAGGTAATAGTCCCGTAAGCAGTTGTGATGATTTTTGACCCTGCCGAGTCTCGAACCCGCAACCACTTGGACACAAAGCCGTGGCGCTACTAAACAGATAAAGTAAAAAAAATGTTCTACACTTTTATATGACTTTGTACATTTTACATACTAAGTCAGCAGTTTAAAATTAGAATTTAATTATCAGTGATTTGTCTAATAAAAACAGATGTTGACTATATATTATGGTAACTCACCCTTTATATACATAACGTTTTATGTAACCTTCAAAACCATTCTACAAAATTTACCAATTTCAAGTATAAAAGTATATCGATTTTATAAACCTTTAAGGTGTGTTTAAATCTATCTATTTTATAAATGTTTATTTCATGTATAGGTACATGCAAAATGATGTTATATATGTTCGATATTTAATCTTTAAATTTAGATTAGAAAATGAAGAAAAATTATAAATCATCTAAATCGACATATTTAACTTTCTATATTATTTTATAGTTTCTTAAAATAAACTAAAAAATTTATAGATGATTTATAGACAATTTGTTTTGGTTATACAATTTGATATTTGAATGATATTTGGTTTTGAGGTTGATTGTAAATTTTGTATATTTATAATAAATTTATGTTTCTTATATCTCTTTTCTTATTTTACATATTTTCTTATCCTATATTTTTCTCATTCTTCCTTTTCTCTCTACATTTCATTTAATTTAGACTGTCTTTTCTTTATCTTTTCTTACAATTTTCAGTTGCCTTTTAGCATTTTGTATTCTTTAAAATATTCTCTCTATTCTCTTCTTTATTCTCTCTTTCTATAACGTCGACTATCCGTCGTCTTCGTTCTATCTTTTCTTTCTATTTTCATCAGAATTTGGTTTGTCTGTTTACTTGTTCCTATCTCTTTTGTCTATCTGTTTATTCTCTATTTTCTTATTTGTTTCTTTTTGTATCCGTCGTTTTCGTTTTTTTTTTTTCCTCTCTTTCTATTTTCATCTGCATTTGGTATATGTCTACTTACTCTTTCCGACAAAGACAATTTTTTCCTTCTACTTTATTTCTATTTTCATCAGCATTTCTTTTTCCATTCTCTTCTCTTTTAAAATTATTTGATTTCATCCTCCTTCTTATAATTATTTATTTATCTCTTTTATTTTTTTTTTCCTCTTTTCTTTTATAATTTTTATTTTAAGCCGAGAGGCTGCCAATAAAAAAAAGTTATAAAATATATTTTCCGAAAAAAAAGGAATTTGTCAAATAATGCTAATTAAAGGTATATATACTTCACAAATGAAATGCGAATAAATTTCCATAAAACAAAAAAAATATATCAAAAGAACAAAAAAAACATTGAATTTTTTCGACAAGATAATGGATTTGAAATTTTACAGAGCTTTTAAATTATTTTAAAATATATAGAGACATTATTGAATATAGCGCGAGGTATAACAATATAATATAAAGCAATTTCCAATATTCAATTTCAGAATATTTAATTAAAATTAATAAAATATTCAAATTAATATTAAATGAAAACATTTTCAGTTCAGTATTTATATGTATAAAGGTATGAAATGGACATATCTTTAGGTATGTTATTTTATAAAATATTTCGTCCGACGACATAAATTTCAAATTATATATAAGTAAATATTTGTCTGTCGTGTCGTATATATGAATATGACAATATAAAATATTTCTGCCCGCGTATTCAAACATTATAGATTTTATCAAAGAATCAAATATAATTTAAAATTAAAAACTGGTATGCAGTATCATTGATTCTTTGTTTTCAAATTGTTTACTCTTTGATTTAAAATTTCTAGACCTTTTTTAATTTATTCGAAAATATTTTATAAAATAAAAATATTTGCTTGTTTGTAAAAAACTTACTGCTTAACCTGGGAACTATACACTAGAGCATCTTGTTGCGCAACTTTTTTCCTAGCTCCTCTAGCTCGATCCACGTAGAATAATAAATAAATTGTGTAAAATATTTGCTTGTAGTGCCTTCGAACTTGTAGTTTTAGGTCTTTACGCGAATTAAAAGCACAAGGTTCGACCGATTTTTTTTCCAAAATTGTTAAATGTTTGTCGAACATTTTGTGGAAGTACATTTTTGTAAAAATCGATCGAATTTAGCGCTGTATATTAGCGTAAAGTAAAGACCTAAACTAAAAATCGAAGGATACATACAAGTAAATAAAAAAATAAATTTCAATTTTTGACTTCATGGACCAAGCTATGAAGGTAAAAGCAAAACAGTTGCGCAACAAGTTGCTCTAGTGTAGTTCCCAGGTAAAATATCGGCAGTTTCACGTTGCGTACTGCATCTATTGGACATTTGTTCGAGCACTAAATGTAAATATAATTTTCATCTACAATATTTGTCAATTTTAAGTTTTTTTTTTATTTAATAATTAAAATCAAAATATTATGCAATTATACAAGGCTGTTGTGTGTTATGTCACGTACGTAACGTATTTGGACAATTTTAATTTTGTTTTTAATTTAAGGTGTGAATTCTCATTAAAATCAAAATAGTGTAACAGATAAATTAACTGAATTATTACTTTTGCGTACTATGTCACGTACGTAACTTATTTTGAACAGTTTTTTTGATAGCCTCATGTAATTAAATTAATTAAAATTAAATAATATAAAAAAATATTTGTATTAATTTAAAATTTGATTTATAATATACATTTAAATATTCTAACAGGCAAATTAACTAAATTATGTCACGTACGTAACCTTTTCGGAACAGTTTAGTTTTTGAAAACTTCGTGTAATTAAATTAATTAAAATGTATAAATTTGTATTTATTAAAAATTTTATTATTTACTGATAAATTAACTAAATTACGCCCGTTTCGTACTATGTCACGTACGTAACGTGTTTTGAAGCCTCATGTAATAGTACTTTTTCTTTAGGAAATTTATTAAAGAAAATTTTAACTATTTAAATTGTTTAAAAAAAGGAAGGTTTTTTTAATTGTGGTTTAGCGGTTTCTATTAAATAATTTAGTTTAAGATATTTAATTTAATTAAATTGCTCAATTTGCCACGATTTTTAAGCGGAATTCATGATATAAAAGTAGAAACAAAAATTTGCATTTTAATTATTTTTGTATAAATTATAGTTTTTGCAAATGCAAATACACGAGGAATGAAGTTATTTTGTAAATAGATATCAAATATTATGTATAATAATAAAAATTCATTTTTTCCTATACAAATTTAACAAATTTATAGTTATTTGCGAATTATTTATGATAATTATTTCAGAATTTCAATTATCAATTATAAATATAATTTCAAACTAATATATTTTCTTTTTTCTATATAACCAATTAATGTATGCAATTAATTTGAAAATGATAGTAAATGTTCAGAAATATAACAATACAATACAGAAATGCTTTTATATCCTTCAAAAATGTTATGCAAATTCAAAAATATTTTAATTTAATTATAAATTCGTGTTTCTATACTAAAATTCATTTTCGAATTTTACAAAACCCTTTTCAAAAGCGCTTGTTTTTTACTACATTTTTGTTTATACAGAAAAACCTCAAAAATATTTATTTAAATTACCTACACATATAATTCCGCAACAAAACTTTTTCTATATTAAATATGAAAATATAAATTTTGCGCTTTTGTTGTTGCGGTTGTATATTACTAGCTAAATTATATGGAAAATTGTTTATTTTAAGATCTTTTAATCGCATAAATAATCCCTAGCTGTCTTAATCTACCTAAAAGATTATTATATTTCGAACAAAACAGAAAAAGTTTTGTTATATTTTATAAAGCAAGATATACACAACTTTTCTAGAAATGTTTCTTGCACATTTTCGGCTACATATTAATGTTGAGCTTTTATATATGAAAATGTGGCAGTGGCGAAGCCGTTGAGTAATAAATTCTGTATATCAAAATTGTCTTGTAAAAAAAATTTAATAAAGAAGCAAAGTATACCGGCTCGAAGGACCAAGTTGTTGGAACAAAAAGTTCGATTGTATAAGATGTCTTCGCAAAACTTTGAAGTCGAAACAGTAAAGTACCAAATGATCAATAATAATAATAAACATCCGACTCGAAGTACCAAGATATTTTGGAAAGACTTTGAAGTTGATCGCGTAAAATTAAAAATATTCAAAAATAATAATAAATATCTGGCTTGAAGGACCAAGATATTTCGGTAAAGATTTCGAGAGTAAAATATTCAATAATAGATATCTAGCTCGTCTTGCTAGTCCTGCCACTGTAGCCAACCAACCAACCTCTGGTCCGCCTTAAGGCGGTCTATACAAAAAATGTTATTTGCTTGATATACAACAACTTGTATTGACCAATTTTAATAC